>PVIA01005023.1:0-124158 GCA_004024845.1 Tonatia bakeri
TGCAAAGAATAACATGTTATCTTGATTACTGTTTACAAATGCACTTTGTGGCTTACAATATGACTTAAAACACATTAATAAGAAAAGAAAGCACACTTGGACAGACTTTCCTCGTGTTTCCACAGACCTGCTTGGCAAGCTCATGTAACTGTGTTCATTATATCTAAAACATTGCACTTCACTGTAGAAATTGAATCATACTGTTTTCCAAGCATCCTAGCATTTTTTTTAAAACATAGTACATCGTGCTTTCTAATTTTGTTTAAAGGAACATACAAATTGCAGTCATTTTTCAGTTTTATATATTTTTCTTCCTCTGGTTATGGTTGAAGTAAAACAACTTTATCCCCCAAAATAGTAAAGTGTTTGAAAACCTTTTTATAGTATAAATTAAGATATATCTTTATACATTAGAGGTATATCTTTCTATATTTTAAAATATTATCAAACAAGTCATGAAATAGTTTTTTAATCACAATTCTGGTTTTAAATGATTCTGGATCTGTATCCAGTAAGTACTAAAGTTACTGATTCCAAGCATAGAGATTATCTGAAATAATACTCCTTGCATATATGTCTAAAGAGGTGGCGAGCGTTCACTGGGTACTTCACACAGACAGTATTGCACTGTTCCATTTAGAGGAGTGATTTTCAGACATTTTGGGTTCCAGGACCCCTTTGTACACTAAAAAATTGAGGACCCTAAAAAGCTTGTGTTTATATGAGTTACATCTATTGATATTTACCGTATTAGAAATTAAAACTGAGAAATTTTTTAAATATCTGTTATTTTTAAAAACAATAGTAGACCCATTATGTGTTAACATCATGTAAGCTCTGAAAAATTCCACTGTACACTATCAGAAAAGGAGAATGGAAAAAGACAAATTATGTATTTGTCTTTTGGACTTTGTGGACCCCCTGAAGGTATCTTGAAAACCCCTGGGGGGGTCCTCACTTTTTAAGAACCACTGGTTCAGAGGATGCAACTGTCATTGAAGATAAGTTTTATGCCTTTAGTGACTATGCTAGTCTGTTTACAGAATGTAAGAAAGTGAGTTTAAGAATTGGTTAGAAGTTGTTCATGAACATGGTTTAAGAGTACAAACATACATTTACTTAACAGTTACCTTAATAGTAACTGCAATTGTTTGATCATAGTGGTAGTGGCTTGACTGCTGAAACAAAATTGCTGGGGTAACATCTGAGCTAGAATTTAATTCTTCAAGTGGGGTATTAACATTAACATTTGCTTCATTAGTAAATTTTTTTTTTACTTCTTAAGACAGCTGTTTTGAGCAGCTGTTCTACCAAAACTGATGTTTCTAGAGACCCAGCCCAACAATGGAGACAGGGTCACCTAAGTGCACTGTCCAAAATCCCATTGCAGCAAGTCACTGTTTAGATTCCTAGCTCTCAGCCATCTGAGAGCTTGAGCTTTAATGGTAAAATAGTTACAGAAGATTGTATTCTAGTGCCGAGTTTATAACTGACTAACCTTCCACAAGTGCCTTTTCTAATCCCAAAGCCCAATGTTCTTGACAGATATTAATTTGAAATCTTATTAAAGTTTTTAACTTCTGTTTTTAAAATTATTTGGGGGTCCATTTTTTAAAATGTAATCATTATTGTGTTAATATAGAGTTATGCTAGAAATTATCCACCTGAAACCTCTCACTCTTTCTGACCATCTTAATGGAATCTCTTATTCCACAGAGGAAGACAAACTAATTTTGCTGCCTAGTAAAAGGAAGAAAGAGGTTGTTGGTTTTTATGGGTGAATGTAATATACCTTATAATGGAATATATAACAGGAAGCAGGGAGAGTTAAAACACACAAAGCAAAAGAGCATAATGACTTTGAATAGAGGCTATTTGGGGTAAATTAACAACAGATTATTAATGATAAGACTCTGACTTTCCTGATATTAAATTATAATTACACTGTTTTTTTTGAAGAGATTACACATTTCTAATTAAAACTTATTTATCAAAATATGTTGTTTTGCTTAGGATTTTTACTAAATCCCATTATATAAATGGCCATTCACAGACACTGGATCCAGTTAATAGCTACCTTAATAAATCCTAGGTTGGAGTGTGTATGTGCAAATCATAGTCTGACTCATTGGTAGAATTTATGTGAAATTGACCCTGCCACAGTTAACTTGGCTTTGTCAAAGCAAGAACTCAATTTTTATCAAATAAAATCAGCATTTCACACCATTTGTGAGTCCTACTTTCCAAAACAATGAATCCTTTATGAGGATGACTAAGATGCATGTCATGAAGCTAATACTCTTGCAATAGCCCACTGAGTCACACATCCCTGAGGTTGCTTAGTCATCTTGGCTGTTGCCTGGCTGGCTCTCAAATTTTCAAGGGAATATTTCCATCAGTATTTTCTGTCTCTTTGTTCATTGTTTTATTTTTACAAGATTAAATATTTTTAGGTAAATTCAAAATCCAGAGATGCAGTTGCATGCACATAACTGCCTATATAAATATTAGATGGGTAGATTATAAGCTTTACTAGTATGAGATTGGTCTTCTCCCCCAGTTAGCTCTTTTGCAAAGCACCCTAAAATCTGAAAATGCAGTACTCAAATTGAATGTCTTGAAATGTCTGCTAGAAAATAATTTATGCTTTTTGGAGTAGTCTAGCTGTGATTTTTTTTTTAAACAGATCACTACTTGTTAAAGTAACTCCACATAGATGCACAAATCTGGTTTTTATATAAGCTAGCCTTATTTGGTAAACTCCTTAAATTCTGAAAACCTAAATAATAGCTAATATACAACAAAGTTCCACCAGAAGACTATAGAGCACATGGTCTTCTAACAGGCACATATTGACCTTTTGCATTAAATAACACTAAAGAAGGGCTGTGAAGTAACATGAAAGAAATTCTAATTATGATATCTAATTCTGTAAGAATAAATCATGGAAAATATTTTTAAATGCCTTAAGTGCGATAAAGAAAAATAACCAACCATTAAGCCAGTTAATCTGGTTTCCCGTTTCTGTCTAATCTAGATAGAAAAATAATGATCTTTCTGTCATTATTTTCTCCAAAAGTAACTAAATCTTATTCAAGTAGCCATAATGTCACTAAACTTACTCATAAGAACAGATACTATACTTGATCTTAGCCAAAAGGCCGAGAAGCGATCACTAAACACTTAGGTAACATTTTGCAAAACAATTTTTGATTCAGTAGGATGATCTAAGTTTTCCAGTTTTATAGTATATAAAAGATTTTTGTGTGGGATAACTTCCCAAGATTCTAATGAAATAGAGAACTGCAGGATTTCCTTTGTAGGACCATAGCTGTTTCGTCACTGAGAGTTCACTTAAAAATGTTTAATCTTAAATTTCAAGTAATTAACCAGTTTTAATGTGCCAATAAAAATAAATCTTAGGCCACACCTTCAAGGCAAATAATCTAATAGCACAAAATTATGTTGACATAGTTATATAATTATTTTATCAAATGTTTCACATTTGAAAAGCTTTACTGTTTTTATATTTCCTCTATATTTTGTGGTATTAAATGTGAGGAAACATGTAAAAATGGCAGTATTTGGGAGAGTTGAATTTTCCCTATTTCTTTTACTGTTTTCCAAATATCTTTGTTCCCTTCCTGAAAATTCCACTCAGCAACGACTCCAAATTGTTCTCAAAAAATGTTATCCTGTAAGACCAATGTCAGAAAGCTGGAATTCAATATGCAAGTTATTGAAGGACTGAGAGTATTATTTTCCAGAGTAAAATAAACCTTTCCCCCTTTTTTATCCCTGCATTAATAGAATACACTGGACTTCTTAAAGAAACACTAAGACAAATGTTAAGAGAGAGACATTTTCAAACAGATATAAAAGTGATAGCTTGCATTTATTGGAATGCTATGCTTTATAGACATGGTGCTAAGAGCTTTGAACATACTCTTATTTAATCCTCACAACCCTTTGATATAAGTACAGTAGTAAGGGAACTGGGACTTAAAGAAGTTAAATAACTTGCTTAAGGTTACATGTCTAGTAATTGGAGTGCCAGGATTCATTTTATATCTGGCAGATTCCAGAGCCTGTACTCTTAAACACCATGCTATACTATGTCATAGACAATGTAGTATAAAAAGCAACAAGCAATATAATAATTACAATACAGTGGTTTGTTGTTGATACTCAGTACAATGGGGTGTTAGTGATGGGAAACAGAGTTGCATATAAAAACGAATTACCAGATGGCTGTTTTTTCAGCAGGAGCTATGATCAGAGAGACCACCACAGTGATTCATTAGTCCAGAACAGCTCCTACTTTTTTGTTTCTGTTAATAGTACCCCAGATTTATTCTCATTCAGACTTTAAGTCCTGGAGTCAGATTTGAATCACTATCTTCATTATCTTCTATATCCAGCCAGTTATATCACCCTGAGGGTTCTACTCAGAATGTCTGACCTTCTTCCCTGTTATCCATTCTCAATACAGCTAATTAGTTTGTCTCCCTACTCTGGTCTTTCCATATTCTAATAGCTAATGCCAGATTGCCAAATTAATCTTTCTAAAATGCAGTAATGTCACTTATCTGTCTTATAGTTATCATTACTATCATTCTTACCTAGTACAGAATCTAGAAAAATAAAAATGTAGTTCTGGAAGATAGGTTATGGTTTGTTATTACCTTTAAAATTTACTCTACTGTTACATATGAAAAGCTAAAGAATTTTTTTAAATGGACACTGCCCTGGTCAGGTGGCTCACTTGGTTGGAGCATTATCCCATACACTAAATCCCATACACCAAAAGGTTGCAGATTCAATTCCCAGTAAGGGCACATACCTAGGTTCTAGGTTTGATCCTTGGTCAGGGAGCTTACAAGAGGCAACCAATTGATGTTTCTCTCTCAAATCAATGTTTCTCTCTCCCTCTCTCTCTAAAAGTCAATAAAAGTATGTCTTCGGTAAGAATGAAAAAGTAATAATAAAAATGATCACTGCCAGATTGATGATGAAATAGAACATGTGATAAGCAAGAACTAAAGGAACAGATATACTAAGATAATGTACGAGAAAGTACCTAGACAGTGCTTAATGAATTTTATTAATTCATTCAAAAACAGAGACTAAAGTTACTTCTATGTTAGTTGAAAATTAACACAGTAAATTATATAATAAGGTCGTTTTCCATATGGAGTTACTGACAGCAACTCAGTGTCTTTAGCTGTGTTAACTGAACCATAACAGGGGAGAAAGAAATGAGAAATAAATATTAAATTACATTCAAGATAAGGGATGAAAGTTGAACTTCAATGCGAAAGTTATCTACAACCCAAAAGTAAAGGAGTTATAACTGAAAGAAATTACTTTGTCATCCATATTTTAAAGTACTTGAAAAGAGAGTAAAAAGGCATCCTATGAATGAGAGAAAATATTGGCAAACCACATAACTGATGAGTTAATATCTGAAAATATATACAAAACTCCTACAACTCAATAACAAAAAAAAATAGCTTGATTAATAAATGGGCAAAGGATGTAAATTGACATTTCTCCAAAGAAAACATACAGTTGACCAACAGGTATATGAAAAGATGATCAACATGAATAATCATCAAGGAAATGCAAATGAAACCAGCAATGAGGTATCACCTTACATCTGTTAGAATGGTCATTGTCAAAAAAGAGCACAAAAAAAACGGAAAATATTAAGTGTTGTTGAGGATGTGGAAAAACTGGAACTCTTGTGCACTATTAACTAGGAATGTAAAATGGTGCAGCAGCTATGGAAAACAGTAGGTGGTTCCTTAAAAAATTAAAACTAGAACTAGATCCAGCAATCCTACATCTAGGAATTTATCCAAAAGAATTGAAATCAGGATTTTGAAGAGATATTTGTACTCCCTTGTTCACTGCAGCATTATTCACAATAATGAAAAGGTAAAAATGACCTAAACATCCATTGATTCATTGATGAATGAATGGATACAATGTGGCATATTCATATAATGGAATGTTATTCAGGTATTAAAAAGAGGGAAGTGCTGTCATATGTTATAACACAGATAAGCCTTAAGGACATTATGCTAAATGAAATAAGCCAGTCACAGAAGGACAAATACTATATGATTCTGCTTATATAAAGTATCTATGCCCTGGCTGGTATGACTCAGTGGATTGAGTGCCAGCTTGCAAACCAGAGGGTTACTGGTTCGGTCCCAGTCAGGCCACATGCCTGGGTTGTGGGCCATGTCCCCAGTGGGGAGCTCATGAGAGGCAACTACACACTGATGCTTCTTTCCCTCTCTTTCTCCCTCCCTTCCCCTCTCTCTTTAAATAAATCTTTAAAATCTATAAAATCTTTTTTAATATAAATAAAGTATCTAAAGTAATCACACTAATTGAAGCACAAAGCACAATGGTGGATACCAGGACCTGAGGAGAGAGGAAAATGGGGAGTTGCTGTTTAATGGGTATAAAGTTTCCTTTATGCAAGATGAAATAGTTCTAGAACTTTTATGAGCCAAAATACGGTCTGTCTTGATAAATGTTTTATATACAACTGAAAAGAATCCGCAATTTTGCGGTAGGCAGTTCTTGAAGTATCAAATAGGTCAAATCAGTTGATTGTTCAAGGCTTCTATATATTGCTGATTTTCTACTTGTTTTCTCAAGAGATATTGAAATCTCTGATGATAATTGTGGATTTCTCTGTATCTCTGTGCAGTTTTTGCTTCATGTATTTACAGCTCTGTTACTAGTTGCATAAATATTCAGCATTGTTATGTCTTCTTGATGAATTGACTCATTGATCATTTTGAAACGGTCTTCTTTATCCTTAATGATTTCCTTTTCTCTGAAATCTACTTTGTCTTATGTTAATATAACTACTCCAACTTCCTATCGATTTGGAAGGCAGCTATGCTCACCACTATACCACCAACGCCGCACTAACTTCCTATCGATTTGTATTAGCATGATGATATCTTTCTCTATACTTTCAGCCTACTTGTATATTTATATTTAAAGTAGGTTTCTTATAGGTAGCATACAGTTGGGTAGCATATGTTTTTTTTATCTATTCTTTTAATTGAAATATTTACAACATTTGCATTTATTTGAATTTTATCTGGGTAGTTTTCAGTCTTTCATTTTGATATTTGCTTTCCATTTTTCTTGCATTTCCCTTGTCCCATTTTTTGAATTTAGTATTTCTATGAGTCTATATTATGTTCTTAGTTAATTAGCTATACTCCTTGTGTTGTTTTGGTTTGGGTACCTGGTGGCTTTATTATTTTTAGTATATAGGTTTATTTTATTACAGTGTACCCTCAAGTTATACCATTTTATGTGTAGCATAAAGCTTTTACAATGCTTGTGTTAGAGGTGTCCCCCAGGTTTAATGATTCACTAGGAGGATCCAGAGGACTCAGGATAGAGTCATTCCCATAGTTGTGCTTTATTACAGTGAAAGGATACAAAACTAAATCAGCAAAGGGAAAAGACACATGGGGCATAGTCTGAAGGAAACCAGACACAGCTTCCAAGTATCCTCTCTTAATGAAATCACCCAGCATGCACTTAATTCTTCCAGCAATGACTGTGACAATACATGTGAAATGTTGTCTGCAGGAAAGCTCATTAGAGATTTAGTACCCAAGATTTTTACTGTGATCTGCTTGTATAGACCCCCTTGCCTAAAATATACCAAAATTCCAGACACCCAAAAGAAAAGCAGGTGTTCAGCATAAGCTATATTGTTTGTACAAACAATTTAGGCACAGTGATTCACTCTTATTAGTTCTGGGAATGATGGGAATCCTCTTGAAATTCACATTCCCAGACTTCAGGTAAGGGCCAGCCTTGCAAGGTGGGTCTATAATGGTAGCAGTCTCAAAACTGTTACGTAGCTCTGGATGGTGTGGCTCAGTGGGTTGAGTGTCAGCCAATGAACCAAAGGGTCGCCAGTTTGATTCCCAGTCCGGGTACATGCCTGGGTTGTGGCCCAGGTCCCCAGTAGAGGGGGTATGCGAGAGGCAACCACACACTGATGTTTCTCTCCCTCTTTTTCTCCCTCCCTACCCCTCTCTCTAAAAATAAATAAATAAAATCTTTTTTTTTTTTTTTTTTTTTAGAGACTGTTATGTGAACCATTTTCTGCAATGGTCTGTTTTTATTTCTCTCCTCCCAGCATTTATGTTATTGTTGTCAGACATTTTACTTACATAAATGTTATAAACCTCACTGTATAAAATCAGTTATCTTTTCAAGATTTTTTTAAATAAGAAAAAATGGTATATAGAAATCCATGTAGTCACCATTTCTGGTGCAGTTCATTCCTTTGTGTTAATCCATGTTTCAATCTGATGGCAGTTTTCTTCTGCCTGAAGGACTTTTTCTTTGTTAACATTTCTTGTATTGTGGATCTGTTGGTGATAAAGGCTTTTTCAGACATATAAAAACTGGAAAATAATTTCATCACTATTTTTGAAAGACATTTTCACTGAGTATAGAATTCTAGGTTGACAGGTTTTTCCCTTTCATAATTTAAAGTTGTAGGTCTACTGTCTTTTCATTTACATTGTTTCTGAAAAGAAATCTGCTGTCATCTTTATCTTTGTTCCTCTGTTCTTACTGTGTCTTTTTATTTTCTGGGTGCTTTTAACACTTTTATCTTTATCACTTGTTTTGAGCAGTTTAAATACAATGTACCTTGGTGTCATTTTATTCATATATCTTATGCTCAGGGCTCATTGAGCTTCTTGGATCAGTGAGTTTATAGTTTTCATCAAGTTTGGAAATACCATAGCTATCCATTATTTCTTTAAATATATTGTCTTTCCCCCCACCTTCAGGGACTTCAGTCACACTTGTGTTTGGCCACTTGTAGTTGTCCCGTAGTTTGATCATGCTCTTTTTATTTTAGAGGATTCTTTTCTCTCTGTGTGTTTATTTTTGGGTAGTTTTTATTTCCATCTCTTCAGGAAGGTCACCTACCTTCCATAATGTCAAATTGTTATTAATGCCATGTAGTGTGTTTTTCATTGTTGATGTAATTTTTTTTTCTAAAAGTTAAATTTAGGTCTTTTTTTTATCTTCTGTGTTCATACTTTTGAATATAGTCACTGTTTTAATATCTTTCTCTGCTAATTCTAACATCTCTCAGTTTTTGGTTCAATTTCAATTGACTGATTTTTTTCTAATTATGGTTAATATTTTCCTGCTGCTTTGCATGACTGATCATCTTTGTTTGGATGCCAGACATTGTGAATTCTACCTCGGTGGGTGTTGGATATTTTTGTATTCCTATAAATATTATTCATCTTCTGTCTGGAATATTAAGTTATTTGGAAACAGTGTGATTAATTTTGCATCTTGCCTTTAAAATTTGTTGAATAAGACCAGAACAGTATTTATTACAGGCATCATTATTCTGTATTACTGAGACAAGACCTTTCTCAATATTCAACCCACTGTCATGTAAATTGTGAGGCACCATTAACATAAGCACTGAATGCTTTTCTCTCTAATCTTCTTGTATAGGTCTTTTCCTTGTCTTGGGTGGTTTTCTTATACACATGTGCTAATCAGTACTCTGTTAATTACTCAAGAGTTATGCATCCTCAGCTCTTCAGAATTACTTCTGTACCGCTCTCTTCTTCCCAGTGCTCTGTCTTTTTCAGAGTTACTGTCTTAGTCCCCCTGGACTCTCAACTCCATCTCCTCAACTAAGGGGTCAGCCAGACTCTACCTGGGTTCTCCTTCCCCATATCACGGCCACCTAGGAATTTCCTCAGGGTAATAAGTGGGCATAGGGTTTGCCTCATTTGTTTTCCAACTCTCAGGGACCGCCGTTTTCATTGCCTTTGTCTAGTATTCTTGAAAACCTTTATTTCCTATATTGTGTTCAGAGGTTTGCTTGTTTTGGGGTTGTCTTAGGTGGGAGGGTAAATCTTATTATTCTATCTTGACCAGAAGTGAAAATTCAATTCACTTTCTAAAAGATAATTAGTAAGTGAAGTGACCAGATCATAAATCCATCTTTAATTAGAAAATGACTACTTTGGTAGTTAGAATTATGCTCTCTAGAAGCTAAAATACATATTGTACCAATAGTAATGAAGAATTGAATGTGGTCATTTTTTCACAACAATAAATTTCACATTAGTAAGATCTTAGTTACCCAAATGAAAGTATGTGAATCCAGCCTTCTCAGTAACTTTTCTTTAAAAAAGGAAAAATAGTCTAAAAAAATCTATCATGCCCTCTCTGGACACTTTATCTAAGGCACATTTCCTCTTTCCTCCCAACTTCCTGTGGTAATGCTGCTCTTTGTGGTACCTTGGCCGGCATCTGGGCTTTGCTCATGATATGCACAGAGCTGGAAAAAATAACAGTTTTTCTTCCCTTTCTTGTTATTTAATGTTTATGACAGTAGCCTTTAAACAGGACTATATACCTAAAAGGTGGCTAAAAATTGAGTTATTTCTTTTTATTTTCATAGTACAGAGCAGTGGTTTTCAAAGACCTGGGTTTGCATCCTAAAACTTACTCCCCCAGGCCTTCCTGTTCTAATAAAATGAAGTCTATCCACACTTCACTGCAGCTGAGAATGGAAAATCTATATTAACTGTTTCATTCATTAGTTCACTTATTAAGCATTATTGAATATACATCCCATGTGACAAGAATTGTAGTAGTGAATAGGGAGTTAATAGTTTGGGTGATTGTGGTAGGGTGAGTTGAGATATGAGGGTAGAAGTGTAGGGGTTGATGTGATCATGTCAGATGCATACATTTGCTGGCTGTTTACCTGAGGTAACCTAGGAATGCCAATATTTTAGGGATGGGTAGAAGAGGAGGAATCATTAAAAGATACATCAGGAGGAGAGGGCCCAAAAAAGAACTAGAAGAAAGTGTCATCTTAAGCCCAAGAAAGGAATGTATTTCAAAAAGTCGGGGATATTTAAAAGTGTTAAGTACTGAGGAATGGTTAAAAAGCATGAAGACTGAAAATAAATTATTGGACTTAACATTTAGAACATGTTCAGTGACTTTAACCAAAACTGTTTCAGAAGAGCAAAATGGGAGGAAGCCAGGCTAGGATGAGTTATTGCTAAAAAAGCAAAGATAGCAAGCATGACTGTTTCAAAACGATGGATGATGAAAGGAAGAAGGGAGATAAGTCAGAAGCCTTAAAGGGAAGTGGGTTTAGAGTCAGTATATACAAGGGGGAATGCAAAAAAAAGAATTATCTTCTGGAGGGGTGCCCCTTATAATACAGGCTTCCGAGGCTAGGTGAGTGTTCTAGTAACCCATCTGTATCAGTATACCAGCTGGCAATGCTGTGAGAAGCTGTTTGACTTCAGTGAATTTTTTTGAAGATTCTTTCAACTCATTTCATGATGGGTGATTTGTGAGCATACCTGCCCACACCATGCCAAGTGTTGAGCAGCCTTTGACCAAAAATGGCAAGAACCCATGCCCCCACCCTTCCTAGTCACCTGATCTCACCCAGAGTGACTTTTTTTTTGTTTCTGGATGAAAAAATTCCTTAAAGGGAGACATTTGGCTGATGTGGAAGAGGTGAAACAAAAAAAGGCAGAAGCACTAAAAGGTGTCAAAATTGACGAGGTCAGAAACTGTTGTGAGCAATGAAAAAAAGTCTTGATAGGTGTGATGCATCAGAAAGTTGAAACATATAAGAATAAATACACAAATTTTTATCAATAAATTCTGGGGGATTTGGGTCCCCCCCCCACCATGTTCTCAATATTCTGTGTGTTGGAGGGTGGTGATTATGGTTACACTGATGTCTTGTTGGCTTGATAGTATGGCTAATGAGCAGCTAACAGTTAACAATCAAACACTGTCCTAGGCCCATTGCATGCATTAACTCATTCAATCTTCACAGAATCATTGTTATACCTAATTTTAAAATAAGAAAAGCTGAGATATCGAGAACATAAGTAACTATCTTAAGGTCCCACAGCTAATAAGTAATAAACGGGGTACAAACTGAGGCATCTGGCTCTGAGGCCACAGTTTTACCCACTTTATACTGTTTCCCTGCTGACCCAAGAAGTGATTCTGCTTTATTTAATCTTTTTTTTTTTTTAACAGAAGTTATCTGGAATGACCAAATCATGTTTAGATTGTTCTTTATGTCCTGCTTCAAATTGCTTTACATTCTTCAAAAACTCATTTCCAGAGGTAGGAATAGCTACCTACTATAGTCATAATCCTCAGTACCAAGAATAAACAAGACGCTAAAGAAATTTGACTCCAGTAAATGGAAGAGTGAGCCTTCTAGAAATTGAGTAGACATATGGTTTAAGTATTTCTTAAGAAAAAAAATCTTTTTTTTTACTCATCTTTAGTGCTAATGTGATACCAGGTTTTGTCTGAAGCACATGTGTTTTTCTTCTGCTTTGTGTAGAAAATAGCATGTGTGCCATGAACTCTAAAAAGTTATCTTTTGTTCTGAAGAACAGAGGTGCTTCCAGGCTAGACTGTACAGTCATTATGGAAGAATGTGAGGAAATACAGCTCTGCTCCTGTTTGCACCAGACCTTGGCTAAGTTACACACAGCCCTTTCTCCAGCCAGCCCTGTGCCTGACTTCTTTTAAGATGATTCACAGTTGTTTCCCATGAGTAAATATGCTTTAGACTAAATCCAGTTAGACCTCTTTTGCCCCACTTCCCCACTTCCCCTTTTCCCCTTGCAGCAGCTGTTTATATTTGTACTTGAGCAAGCTGATCTGTCAGCCTTAATGCACTTTTGTTTTTTAAATGCTTACTCTTTGCCTTAGTTAATAAAGGTCAGTTTTCTCTATAAGCCTAGATACATAATTATACTTATTGGATGTCTCACAGAGACTGTTTCCTAGAGAGCATTCATTTGTCTGCTGTAAGCCTAATTTGCATTGAAGAGATACACAAGCTGATCTGAGCCTGGAGTGGTTATTAAATCCCTTTTTAAAACTGCTTTCCAAAGTTTGTCTTATTTGTGTGCCCTATTACAATGTTTTCCCTTTTCCTGTTTTTTCCTTCAACATTGTATTGGGAAAATTTTCAGATAAACAAAATAATAAAAGAATTCTGCAGTAAACACTCATATACCCACCACCTTCATTATATCATTAACATTTTACTATGTTGTCACATGTCTATCCATCTATCCATGTCTTTATCAACCCATTATTTTTTACAAAATTTCTAAGTAAATTACAATATACTTTATTGTCATTTTTGAGAAGGATGGGATGGCCTTCCTGCTCTGTTGCAATCCTGGGACTACCATTTCCTGAGCTCCAGGGGTAAGAAAGCCATACCTGTTACTAAATGGTATGGATCAGCTCATCTTTTTCCCTTAGCTCAGCTATATTGCAGTGGTAATTTGTCACTGGATTGTTTCACTGGTTTCTGACTTTGAAATCTCTTGGAAGTCAGCTGATATCCCAAACAAAGAAACATTTATTTAGGAACATGAACTTCACAGAGAATATTCATTGCTTACATGTCCTACAATACAGGCCAAAGTGCTTTCTTATTCATATGCCCCAAATTTACTCTTGGTACATAAGAAATATGGCTTTTTTTTTTTTTTATCACACTGATCTGACAAAAGCCTTAGTTTTGAAGGTACAGAAATTATTTCTAGGCAGTTCTTGGTATCTGTAGTTGTTTTACCATATGGTACAGGGCTAATTTTATCTGTTCTTCCCTTGAGGTTTTTGTGAATTGATTACATTTTTAGAAATTTTTTAAAATAACTTTTTAAATGTCAAAGCTTTCTCAGTAGAATAAAATATGAGAGATTATATCAACATGAGACAAGTTACATTAATAGAATTTTCCCCTGAAACTTAAGCATTCAAAGTGAGTCTGTACTTACTCCATATTATAAATTGGCATTAGTCGTATTCATGAAAGCCCTCTCTGATGCACAAAATAATCTCAGACCTGAAGAGGTAAGTTGGTTCAGAACTTGACTGAGGGTCTCTGAGTAGCTTTTCTCCTTCTGGAAAGGTCATCTCCGGAGAAGCATGCAGTTCCTAAAGGGAAACACAGGAAAGCTAAAGGAGCTGGAAGATAGTCTCATGTGTCAGCTAAGCCTGTCAGTTCTGATCATCAGTGGGAGAACTCCTGTCATTTTAACATTTAATAGTGACATCCTATAGAACAGTTGTAATATAACATAATAGGAAAAAAAACCCTAGATTTCAGAGTCAGAATTAGGTTTTCATTCTAGTTCTGAAATCAGTTCTGTGTTCCCTAAATTCTGTGTGACCTTAGGTCTCTCAAGGCCTGATTAGACTTATCTCAAGCCAGCTGACGCATTGTTTTCTCCGTCCTCCCTGGGAGCCCTGTGACTGTTCACCCAGAACCCAGCATGTGTGTTTAAGTGTCTGCCCAGCGAGGGCACCCCGATACCCAGGAAATCCCATGAGTGGTTAGCAGCCCCCTGCTGTCAAGTGACATCATGGAAAATGGTAGAATAAGGCGCTGCAAGAATCAGTCCCTCCACTGAAGCAAACCATGAAGCTGGCAAGTCTGACAGAATCACCTTTTTCAGAACTCTGGAATTGCAAAGTGATAAAAGCAGATTATGAAACAGTACCTATTGTATGATCCCATTTTTTGTTTTTAAAATAAGTGTATACGGTACAGACAAAACTCAGAATACAGGTGAATAGTGATTCTCTCTAGCTAGTGGGAATACAATTATTACTTTGTTTACTATTCCTAAATTTCCTATAGTGAATGTGTATTTTGTAAAAAAAAAAAAAGTAGCAAAAGTAAAATAGAACAGCCTGACAGTTTCTCAGAAAGTTAAATATAGAACTCCATGTGACCCAGCAATGCCACTCCTACGTACATACCCGAGAGAAGTAAAAACATGTATGCAAAAACTTGCACATGAATGTTCATAGCAGCATATTCATAATAGTCAAAAAGTAGAAACCACAAAGATGTTCTTCAGCTGATAAATGGATAAACAAAATGTGGTATAGCCATACAGTAGAATATTATTTGGCAATAAAAATGAATGAAGTCCCAAAGCACGCTACAACATGAATGAACCTCAGAAACATAACGCTAGGTGACAGAAGCCAGGCACAAAAAGCCACATATTACATAGTAACTTTTATGCGTAACATCCAGAATAGGCAAATCTGTGAAGAGAGAAAGTCTCTGGTTGCCAAGCACTGGAATAGACTAAAAATCACTAAATTACATACCTTAAAGGGGTGAATTTTATGGTATGTGACTGATAGCTCATAAAATAATGCTTACAAAAAGTAAAATAGACACTATTAGCTACAAGACACTAGAATTTAAAAGAATGTTTATGGAAAAGTAAAGTCTGGGTTTTTTTTACTGAACTCTGTAATTATAATTATGGGTTTAAAAAAGGGTAGGTTTGGGCAAAGAGATTGTAAGTGACCATGTAGCTGTATCTCCACAGCCCTTTTTTTAAAAGTGAAATTTTGGGACATTTTAAACTGATAAGGAAGCTACTTGCTTTCATTACTAGAGTTTAGCTTTATATTTTTTTAATTATTTGTACTATTTTTGTAATTGTTATATTTTTAAGGCTGAGTTATTCTAGTGGGTTTCAGACATTTTTAAATGAGAATGTACATACATGCTTATGTGTGTGCGTTCTCTCAGGTAAGCTGCCATCTCTAGGTCTCTTTTATGATGTATAAGTAATTTAACTGTGTTCTAGGAAAATACAAGCAATGTAAATAGATCTCATTTCCCCTTTTATGATTTCCTTTTCTCCTGCTCTCACCCCCTTCCCACCCCTGGTCTTTATTCTCCAGAATTTAAAATTGGTTTAGGGAGTGTCATACCTTATTTTTAATTGATTCTTTCTGTATGCATTTATTTGGCACCTACTATGTGTTAAATCACGGTGCTAAGTTAAAGATACAGAAATGAAATACCTGGTTCCAGACGGATATAATGATACATCTTAGAGATACTCTCACAATAGTGGGGGGGGCATTTAACCCAGAGAAGAGAGGTCAGCAGGACTTTTCTTCACCATCCATATAAGTAGAAGGCTGATCTCTGACACCAGGTCACATCTATTACACATTTTTAGATAAATATTGGGAGTAGAGTTCATGCCTGGCTCTTAGCACATCCCACAACTATGCAAGCTCAGAAAAAAATCTTGAGAAAAGCAATAGGGATTTGTCCCCAAGACAGATATATATATATAAACCAAAAAAACTTTTATTTATTTACTTTTGCAATTATATTTTATTGATTTTGCTATTACAACTGTCCTGATTGTTCTGCCTTCGCCCCTCTCCACCCAGCACCCCCCACTCCCTCAGGCACCATTGTTCATGTCCATGAACATGCGTGTAAGCTCTTCAGCTACTCCATTTTTCTGTACTGTACTTTACATCCCCATGGCTGTTCTGTAACTACCTATTTGTACTTCTTAGTTCCCTCACCTCTTCATCTATTCCCTGACACCTGCCTCCCATCTGGCAACCATCAAAATAAAAATCTTTTTTTTTTAATTGGCGTGAATACAATCAGTACAGGTGCAAAGACTTTAGGTGAAAGTTTGGTTTCTACTTCCTTCACTGTTTAACATCTTGACGACCTTTTAAACCATCAGAACTTTTAGAGACTTTGCTTCCCTTAATATACCTACTAGATTACACACACATACACACACACACACACCCATGAACTTAAAGGAATTGCTGTTTCCATTGGCATTTCTGAAGAAACTTTACTTTGCTTTCTACAGGACAGATAGATACTGGTATGGCCATATTGGTTCTTAAATACTGAAATTCACCTTTACTCATTGGTAAAGAGCTGATGCTATCAGACATCTGGATGCCCAGCCACAGAGTGGTCTCTCCCCCGGAACTCCAACTCTGCACCTCCCCACAATCCAACAACTAAAAGGTTATCCCCAGGCTTAGAACGAGACCTTAAGGACCCTGCTTCTTTACTACTTGTGCATCTATCCCGATTGCTGTGCCTAACCATCCCCATTGTTCAATAATTTTTAATATTTCCCTGACTTTCTGACTGTTCCATAAATTATTACTGTTTCAACAGTATTTGTGTTCTATCATCTAGAGTATCACATGGCTGTAGCTCGCCTGCCATTGCTTATTTGTGTAGAACCAAAATCAGAGTTTTATTATTTTCTGAATAAGCCAGAGTACCATCATACTGTAACTCTAAGTTAGTGCTTTTTTCTCTTTATTTCTCATAGTGTTGATGGCTTGGCCTAAATTCTGTGTTTTCTTATTGTTCCTTCTAGTTCGCTTTGCACCTTATAGACCTCCAGATATCTCCTTGAAGCCTCTGCTCTTTGAAGTGCCCAGCATCACTACAGAGTCAGTATTTGTTGGCCGGGATTGGGTTTTCCATGAAATAGATGCTCAACTTCAAAGTTTAAATGCCAACGTGAACCAAGGAGTAGTGATTGTGGGAAACATTGGGTTTGGCAAAACTGCCATCATCTCCAGGCTTGTGGCCCTCAGCTGCCACGGAACACGGATGAGACAGATCGCCTCGGACAGCCCACATGCCTCCCCCAAACGTACGTATTCCTTTTTTAAAGAACTCCTTGCTTTGTAGCTCCAAATTTTTTTCTGACTTATTTATATTGTCTCATGTCCTTTTATTTTCTGATCTACAAAACCTGACTTGCATGTGAGGATCATTAATTCAGAGTTGAGGGAAAGAATATAATACTCTGTATACATTTGACCCATATATCCAACAATCACCTCAGTGTGACTGAGGAAAAAAAGCTTTCTGAAAAAAATTTACGACTCTTCCCTGCTGGCTGTTTGGCTAGTCTCTCCTTTGGAAAATGACTACAGCAATTGCCTATAAGAGCCGTTTGCATCCATCACTGTCAGCTTTACTTAGCCCGTGTGCATGTCTTCTCGTTACATGCCAGCACAGTCTGTTAGTGGCCTTCATTTCCGTGCTATTGATGTTAGTATTGCACTGCTTGGGCTTGAACTTCACTGTGTCCTTGAAGGGTTTCTCCTGCTTTCTTGTGAGAAGATGCTGAAATGTCCTATATCTATCCTTGCTTCTTTCATCCCAGGCAGGGCACAGCTTAATGATCACCATCCAGGTCTTGTTTATTTATATTTAAAATACTCATATGGTCCCTAATGCCAGGTACTGTCTGAGAGCTTAATAAATAATTGATTTATCCAATCTTCATCAAGCCAGTGAGGTTAGTCCTGTTATCTTTATCTCGTAGATAAGCAATCTGAGGCTTAGAGCCATCCAGCAAGCCTCCTAGGTTTCATAACCAGTAAATGGTGAAACTAGAATTTAAACCTAAGGAGTCTGGTTTCAGAAGCCATTCTCTTACCCATTTTTCTCTTTTTTTTGGTAGAAATCATTTGAATAAGGGAGATAAAAGGAAATATATAGATGTTCTTCCTATACATACTGTGCGTATAGAACCAGTCTACCTGGTTTCTGTTAGTTATAAGAGAACAAAAGGGGGGGGTGGGGACTGAAACTATTGCTGTTAGTCTAGCTCAGTCTAGCTCTCCACGAGTTTTCAGAATAGCAACACTAGAAATGGTTTGAGAATATAGTCATACGGAGTCCAGCACAGTGCCGAAACTCAACAGGAATTCACTGAACATCCACCACACATCCTGAAATTAATTAGTAGTCCCTTGTCATTAAGTAGACAGATTGCCTTAGGTAAATTTATGGATATCTAATATGTAGAAGAACTAGAGTCTAGAAAGAAAACTGGTTGAATCAAGAGTCCTTATTTACAGGGTATGGTAAAAATAGCTGTGAAAGAATTCCTGAGTAATGGCATGCTTAGTTTCCACAGGAAGACTGTCTGAGGTAGGTTGGCACAGTGTCGTGGTCATCAAGAGCCCAGAGTTTGAGCCCCAACTCTCAAATTGACTGTACTTGTAACTTTGAGAATTTTACTTTAATTCATTAAACTCAGCTTTTTCATTTGTAAAATAAGAAAGTGGGACTAGGTGATCTTTAAGATTCGTTCCTATGCTAAAATTCTGTGACTCTAAGAACATCTTCATGGTTGCAAGTACTTTTCCACACCAATTCCAGTATTTCTCTTTGAGTGCTTAAGTATCACACCAAACTACTTATCTGAGTAAGCCAAGAGTTTAACTATTTGAGTGTCAGGACGAAAAGCAGATAGCTAATGCCTCTGTGACTCCTCTGTCACTGTTGCAGATAACAGAATGGTAGAATCATGCATGACAGAGGATGAATGCCAAGGGCAAGAAGAGCTGCTTTCTCAGAAAGCAGAAGTACCTAGGAGTCTGTCCCCCCAAACCCCCAAAGTCTGGGAGAGCAAGAGTTAAATAGCAATAGCCATGTGCTCCCTAAAGCAGAGGTTCTTTCAAGGTAGTTTATTAAATTCTAATATCCATTGCCTTTTATCCCCAGAGGAACTCCAAAATAACTGGCCACTCTCATTCATGAGCTAAATGTCCATGTGTTGAGACTGCAGATTTGGCCTGATAGTTAGCTTTCAAAACTTGAAAAGTTGTCAAAGGAGGTAGAATATATGGTTATGTATTTATCAGAATTACCCAGGGCCAGCAGTTGCCTTGAACAAAATTATTTGTGTTATAATCTCTTGATGGCCACACTACAGGCTACCTCTGCCATCTTTACCAAACCACTAGTCCTTAAGAAGAGTCAAGATAAGTGACTGATGTGAAGTGCAAGCTCTTTTCAACATCAATCTGTTTGTGTATGAGCTGGCACTGAAATGTTGCTGGCAGTAGCAGAGTAAGAGTGATGTCTCTATAGAGAGTTGTCTTAATATTTTACAGAGATTAATTTACATTAAGCTTGGATAAGTTTATTTGGAATGCCACCGGCTCTCCTAACCCTCAGTCAGTGATACCAGTGATGTAGTTGTTGTAATGAAAACAAGTGGAAAATTTTGGAGCACCCCCCTCATCTCTGCATCATCTGTCATTCGTTCTTCAGGCCCTGCCTCCTCCGCACTGAGCAGCACTGCTGTAGATGTGCGCAGTTTAGCCTACAGTACTGCATTGCCTGGCTCTGCCTTCCCCCACAGACACTCAGCCCCCAGCTCGCCCCCTCCCTGTCATTTCCCTGGGAAGTTATGAAAAGCTGTCAAGGCAGACACTAGCCTGTCATCCTGCTTTCCGCCTACACCCCTTCCCAAACCTGACTCCCCTCAGTCTCCCCAACCACCACCATCAACCACCCCCCAATACACACACACAAAGAGCAAAAACATTTTGTGGAAATAGACCTGTTGTATAATTTAGACATTATTACATTAACTACAAGCATACTCAGTACAGTAGTTAGGGAAGCTTGGTTTAATACAAGGCCATATTTTCCTATCACTAAAAGTTTCAGTGTAGTTATTATTTGGATTTGACGTTTGCCAACAACTGCCAAGCCCCCAAACATCTGCTCAATACATAACCACTATCTTCCCTACTCTGCTCATTTCAGGAGCCTCTTTTGCCAGTTTGCTGTGCACACTGATTTTCTATTAACTTTTATTTCTACTGTTCTCTGAATGCCACACAGAAAGGAAAGATGTGGACAAAAAAAGAAGGCATATTTAAAAGGAAACAGCTAGAAGACAGAGTATTTATAATTAATTAATTACCCACAAAATCACATACCAAATACAGGGGAATGGGGTGAGGAGAGGGAGTGAACAACAGAAGTCATACAGTGATAGTCACTGAACTTGACCTCAGCTGACACATTTCTTCAAGCTGTTTTCACTGCCATCTCCCACACCTGCTCTTCTGCAGTTTTTCAGAACTCTATCCAGTGACCAGGGACTTGATTCTGCCAGTTAGAAGGAAGACGGCACAGTTAGTCCTCCTGGTAGAGAGTTAAAAGACTACTATCTTCCCTGATTCCTCCTCCTTTTCAGTACCTGTTGACCATCAAATAACAGACTCCTTATTTTTGGTACTCATTTTAAAGTATGATCTGTATTCACAGATATATTCTGTACTTTCTAGTAGTAGGTAAGACATTTTCTAAATAGCATGAACAAGTGAAATTGTTTTAAAAAACAGCTTTGTTAGGCTAAAATTCACATACCATACAATTGACCCCTTTAAATTGTTAAATTTGATGTTTTTTAAATATATTCAGAGTTGTATAGCAATCAATATTAGATTGCTTATGTTAAATCTAATATTAGAACATTTCCATCCTCTTGAAAGAACTCATGCCTTTAGCAGTCAGTCTCCATTCTCCCCTTAATTTCCTGCCTACACCTGTAGGTAACCACTAATTTACTTTTTGTCCATATAAATTCTGTTTTGTGGGCATTTCATATAAAGAGAATTGTACAACATATGGCCTTTTGTAACTGGCTTCTCCAAGTGAGTGTAGTATTTCCAAGGGTTATCTAGATTGTAGCATAGATCAGTATTTCATTGGCTTTTATTGTCAAGTAGTAATCTATTGTATGGATATACCACATTTTAACCATTCATCAGCTGTCCTTGATGGACATTTAGGTTGTTTCCACTTTTTGGCTGTTGCAAGTATTTGTATACAAGTTTGTGTGGACATGTTTTTATTTCTCTTGAGTACATACCTAGGAGTAGAACTGCTGGATCATAGAACAAATGGAGTTGAACCAATCTTCCTTTAGTTCAGAGTTTTGATTGTCTGATACAAACATCTCATCTTTTTAACCCAGATGTGGATGCCAACAGAGAGCTGCCACTCACACAGCCACCTTCAGCCCACTCATCCATCACCAGTGGAAGCTGTCCAGGAACTCCAGAAATGCGCAGGCGGCAGGAGGAAGCTATGCGGAGACTAGCCTCACAGGTACAATACTATTCTCAAGTTGTAGGCATACTAGTTTCATTTTAATATCAAGGGGCAAAGGTAGGGAGACCCTAGGCAAAGTGAACAAAATATGAACAGGTATACCATGAGAGCATAGAGAAAAGTTTTTTTTTTTTTCTTTGCTGTTCCTAGAAAAATACTTTATTATTACAGACCCAGAACCTTAGAGTTGCAAGGGAGTGAATAGATAAGGAAGTTGAGACTCAGTGAAGTTATATGGTTTATCCAAGATCACAGTATAAATAATCAATAGTTTCTTATTTTCATTCCTAATTCAAAATTTATCCTGCTACACTATAGTGTCTATAACATTTTTATATGTTTGTATTTTATATTTCTATTTTTATCAAAGTAATGCATGCACATGGTTTAGAAAATGAAATAATGCTCAAGGACATAGTAAAAACCTCCCGTTCTTTCCGCCCCTCATCCCACCTTCTCTGCAAAGACAGCCGCTTTCAGCTCTTCGGACTGTTCCTCTGATCTTTACCTTCATATTTCTCATCAACATTTATATACTACTGTAACTTTTTTAGCAGTTTTATACATTGTGTATGGCTTCTTATTATGGATGATTTTAGCTCTTTTATCTTCTTTCCTCCCTCCTTCATCTCAGTGCAGTTTTATCATGATTTTTGACTGAATCCATATTGTTGTATTTTCCGTATTCCTGCAATGCAAATATGGCTCACTGTGGAACTGGATAACAACTAAGGATAACAGTTTCCTTCTTGAGCAGTTTTGTTTTTCCTCGATTTATGAAATGGCTCATTTTTAAATTTGCTTATTTTTCTTCAGACCTAAGGCTAAGTCATTCCATAACCCTTAACAGTCTTGTAAAATAACTCTCCGTACAATTTTCCACATCAGTTACCTGTTTCGCCCCAGGGACACCCTCCCCAGAGCCCTCCATTGAGCTCAGTCTGGACCCATGCTGCTCCAGGCCCACCACCCATCGCCACCCTCGAAATTCTCACCACCTCTGTTCTGTGTTTTTAATCCCCATCATCTTCTTTCTTGCTTTCTATTTCTGACTTTGGTGGAGCACATCCTCCAGTAGTTTCCAAATGAATAAAAAGAATGCATAGGAGGTAAGTTTGTTGAGACTTAATGTTTCTAAAAGCAACTTTATTTCATTCTCATACTTACTATTTATTTGATATAGTATACTATTCTAAGCTAAAAATTATTTTCCCTCAAATTTTTTAAGACATTGCTCCATTTTCCTGAACTTTCAATATTGCTGTTAAATAATATGGTGATAGTCTTATTTCTAATCCTTTATATATACCTTTCCTCTCAACTTTTTTCTTTTTTAGTATCCTCTTTTTATCACCATTGTTTTGGGTCTTTCACTTATTTTCTTGGTACCTAGTAAACTGAAGATATTTTTGCTTCTGGAAATTGGTTTAGTTTTATTATTAATAATTTTCTCAACCCTGACTGTATGGTTCAGTGGGTTGGGCATTGCCTTACAAACCAAAAGTTCTCCGATTCGATTCCTGGTCAGGGCACATGCCTTGGTTGTGGGCCGGGTCCCCAGTTGAGGAGCATGCAAGAGGCAACCCATTGATGTTTCTCTTGCACATACATGTTTCTCTACCTCTCCTTCTCCCTTCCTTCCCCTCACTCTAAAAATAAATAAATAAAATTTAAGAAATAATAATTTTCTCATACCATTTCCTCTGTTTTCTCCTTCTACAACTCCTTTTAATGAAGAAGTAGATCTATGCTGGTACTCTAGTTTTCTTAACTTTTCTCTCCTGTTTTCTATACTTTTGTTTTTCTGTTTTGATGTTGGATCTACCATTAAGAGATTTCCTCAACATTACCTTCTGGTACTTTCACAAAAAACTTTTCTTGGCTCTCATGGTTTTAATTTCTAACAACTTTTTTCTCTCTCCAGTTGTTTCCTTTTCTTATATCTTGTTCTTGTTTTATTAATGCAGTTTATCTCTTTAATAATTAGGCACTGAAAAACTGCTTGGAAATTTGTGTGTATAGAGATCTCAACTATAGAGCATTAAGATGACCCACCAACCTTAATTGGAAATACCCACAAGTCTGTGTCCATCAGTTTTTTTTTTTTTTCTTGTATTGTTCATCCCCTTTAGCAAAGAATCCATCAATCTCCCTTGAGGCTATATATCCTGGGTGCCAGAATTCTGAAGCTAGGCATAAGAAGGCTGGAGTTATACCATTCATTATGGAGACTTTTACTTCAGCCCCAGTTTTTAGTCCTGAACTTATCTCTACTTGCTCTGTGTGTGGTGTCCCTAAGTATAGATTGTCTCTGGTTCAGTTTTTTTAGTGAATAAAATTCTCTTTCCTATAGGTGGTGAGGAAGGTAGTCACCTGCTGGGCAGAATGGGAATGGGTGTCTGGGGATCTAACTGCTCCTAATATAAACTTCAAATAATTCCTGTGTTTTCATCTCCCTTCCTTGCCCCCATCTTCCAAAGTTCCTGGTATTCCTAACTCCTTTGCTTTTCTGAGGTTTTACAGATGATTTGACTTATTTGTTAGTACCTCGAGCCAGCCTTCATTTGACCTCCTTCTGTCTGTTAAGTCACTTAGGAGTCATACATACAGGTTCCATATTTATATGTTATAATCTGAGACTATAAATACAGATCCCTATAGATGGAGTTTGCATTTCTCTTATTGTCCCTCTTATTTTTGAGGATTTTCAAGAGAAGAACAGAATGTAAATTGTCTGTCTCCAGTACCTAAAGCAGTCTCTTTCTCATGGTTAATTAGTAATGAGGAACAGAGTCATCTGCAATATCACAAGATTCTAATAAAATCCACTCCAGCTCAGAGCTAGAAACAGCATGTTTCCTCCAACTGCATTTTTAATCGTCTTCGCTTACAGGCCTGCATCTATGAGTGGGCTTATGAAAACAGTCTAGGATTTCCCTCATATCCATCACTAACTCAGTGCAACTTTATAGGATCTCTCTTTTTTATATAAATAGTTCCTACAAATGCTTCAGCCTCTTCTTTAGAACAACCAAAATAAATGTCATCTTAGATGAATGCCGAGCTTCCATCATCACTGTCATGCATATATTCATTTAGAATGTATGTTTGGACCACCTACAATGTGAGACTAAAGTTAAAGCAGTGAATAAAACAGACACAGTCCTTGATGTTATGTAACCCGCATTCTCATGCTGGGAGGAGATCAGTAAACAAACAAATATATAATCTGTCAGCTGGTGAAGAGTGCTCAGAGGAGCTCAGAAAATTAAGTTTCCCTACATTGTCACTCATTCATCAAGAGAAAAAGTTTCAAAATGTTTATGTTCAATATTTGGAAAATGTTAAATATTGTTAGTGGGATATTAGTTATTATACCTATTTGAAAAGTAATCACATTTTAAATTCCATGATTGTATATTTCCTAAGCAAAATATAAATACATTTTTTGTACCCAGAGATGAGCTTTTTTACACTTACAATAAACATTGTATAAGAAATAGCTCCTTAGATTAAACTTGACGTTTACATTCAATATTTGGAAAATGTTAAATATTATAAGCAGAAAGTTAGTGATTGTTTATACTTACTGAAGGAACATATGAGGTCTGTCCGGAAAAAGCCCATCCATTGTTAATATAATGAGAATGGTCTGTATGACATTGATGTAACCTGGCAGCCAAGGAAAGTGGACTGGATTACACATGAGTGAACAATAACGACTTCACTGTACTAGTCAGTAGAGGTGATAGACGCCGTTGTGGGAGCATTTGTACTGTGTGGCTATTGCATTCAAAATGACTGAGCAAGTAAAACAACGAATATGCATCAAATTTTGCATTAAGCGTTGAACATCACTCCACAGAAACTATTTGGATGATTGAGAAGGCCACAGCTATGGGCAACTGGTGATTGGCAGCTTCATCATAACAGCACGCCCACTCATGCATCCTGTCTTGTGCAGAGTTTTTTTGGCGAAACATCAAATCAGCCAGTGACTCAGACCCCCACTGCAGCCCAGATTTGGTACCCTGTGACTTCTGGCTTTTCCCAAAACTAAAATCACCTTTGAAAGGGAAGAGATTTCAGGCAATTGATGAAATTTAGAAAAATACGACAGGGCAAGTGATGGCAATTGGGAGAACTATATGAGGTCCCAGGGCACCTACTTTGAGTGGGACTGAGGTGTCATTGTCCTATGTACAATGCTTCTTGTATCTTCTATCTTTTTCACTAAATGTCTCTATTCTCATATTACATGACTTCATACCTTCTAGACAGACCTAGTATTTTAAATTTCACAATTATTTCTTCCTTAAGCAAAATATATAAATACACTCATTTGTACCTAGTGATGGAATATTTTAAGTTTATCCTAAGCATTGTATAAGGAAATGGCCCCTTAGATTAAGATTGTATATTATCCCAGTAATTGTGCCTCATGTTACAGTTCAAGTGTACAAGTTTGTACTATAGAAGCATAGAGCAGAAATCAGCAATGTTGCTTCTTATCTATAACAAACTAGTAAGCAGAAATTCTTTTTAATAAGATTTCCAAGTCAATTAGTACTTTGATGAAGTAAGCTAACATGTGAAAATTAAAAGTGTCCTTGAAAAACCTTGATTTGATAAAGTTATCAGTGTCAGTTTTTGTATAAGTCAGTGTCATTGCTATTTTGTAGTATTCTTTCCATTTCTTGTGCTGCTACTTGATTGAGAACACTGAAGAGTTTTTGCCACAACTTTAGAACAGTTTTATTTGTTGAAGAAACTCCTTCTAGTTGAAGCAACAGATTTTGCTAAGTTGGCATCTCTTAAATGTATTCCAGTTAATATTACATATTTCTTCTGAAGGATATAATTACAGTAGAGGGCCACAGAGATCTCATTCAGGGCTTTTCCCGGATAGCTTTTCCAGGTTTTGAATCAGTTAGCTCCAAGTGGTCAAACACACAGGATACACCAGAAAAAGAGAGGCTGGCTTAATGTGTGTTGAACTTGGTACTATTTATATTTGTTATTTCATCTTCTCATTCTTACCTTAACCCTATGAGGTGGTCATTATTATCCACTACCACACCATTTTGATTACAGAGGTTTTATAGTATGCTTCCATTTCTGGTAATCAGGACCCTGTTATTTACTTAGTTATAGTGAGCTTTGAGTAATGTTTAGCTTTGTTATAATTCAAGATCTAAATAGCTGCATCCCATATATTTTTATTACTATTCACTTATAGACCATTGATTACCAAGAAGCTTAGGGCCAATACCAAATACAAATTTTAAAGACAAGCAACTATTTTACTTAGTTCATTTGCAATTCCTAGAGAAGTAGGTCTGGCACAGTGTAACAGCCCAGGTGCAATAATCCAGAGATTATTGTCTCAGAGGACTGGTGGTATTTCAAACTCTCTGCCAAAATTCATTTCTGGACACATGAAACTGATTCTAATTTGACCTAATAAGTTGATTGGGGACCATTACTATGAATAAGCACTCAGTTGGATGTCCCAAGATTTCCTAATGGAAAATACTGACATTTATTTTCACTCAGTAAATATTAATTGAACTTTCATTAAATACAAACATATAATAAATAACCAATATGGCTTCAGAGTCTAGCAGGAGAGGCAGTTAAACAGGTGATAATAATAGTTAATAAGCACTATGAGACAGAGATTCCTAAAAAAATTAAAAATAGAATTGTCATGTGGTCTGACAATTTAACTTCTGAGTAAAAAGAAATCAATATCTTGAAGAGATATTTGCACGCACACACAAACACCATGTTTAAAATGGTCCTCAACGCGGGCTGCGAACCAGGCATCGCAGGTTCGATTCCCAGTCAGGGCACATGCCTAGGTTGCAGGCCATGTCCCGCAGCAACCGCACATTGATGTTTCTCTCTCTCTCTCTCCCTCTCCCTTCCCTCTCTAAAAATAAATAAATAAAAAAAATCTTAAAAAAAAATAAAATAAAATGGTCCTCAAATATTTGGAAATATATTCAGACTCACTTATAATTAGAGAAATGTAAACTAAAACAACTCTGAGGTGTCATTTTCACCTATCAATACATTCTGTTGATGAGGCTGTTGGAAAATAGACACCTCCATACTGGTGGGAATGAAAACTGGTACAACCCTTCTAGAAGAAAACTTGGCGGTACTAAGCAAAATTTTTTTGACCCAGCATCCCATTTCTATGAATCTACCTTAAAGAGACAAAAATACGAAGGTGGACCAAAAAAACCCAGAATTTATTTATAAAAAATTATGTTTTTATTCACACATGTTTAAACTTCAGTCACATTCAAAACATTCTCCATTTGATATAATACACCTATCAAGACATTTTTTCCACTGCTCAAAACAGTTTTTGAACTCATCAATTTTGATGCCTTTCAGTGCTCCTGCCATTTTTTGTTTCACTTCTTCCACATCAGCAAAACATTTCTCTTTGAGGACTTTTTTCATCTGGGGAAACAAAAAAATAGTTATTTGGGGCAAGATCTAGTGAATAGGGAGGGTGGGGCACAAGGGTCGTGCTGTTTTTGGTTAAAAACTGCCAAATACTTACCACAGTGTGGGCAGGTACACGCACAAATCACGCATCATGAAATGGGCAAATGCATTGAAAGAGTCTTCAAAAAAATTCACTGGCTAGGAGGAGAGGGATATAAGGGACTAAATGGTAGTGGAAAAAACATACAGTAAGATTAAATTTTAAAAATTCACTGAAGCCAAACACAGCCTCTCACAACAACACCAGCTAGTACACTAATACAGAAGGGTTACTAGAATACTCACCTAGCGGAGGAAGCCTGTACTACAAGGAGTCTGCCCTCCAGAAGATAATTCCAGTTGGGTCTTTGCTGGTATATGTAATAACGTTCCCTACATTTAATTTTTTTTATGCTTAATGAGAGGGATTTCAAGTTGTTTTTTCAAGTGATGTTTCCAGCATTTGTTAAAGAGCTAGGATGACCACACCTACAGGTTAGGAGTCTGTTCAAAGCAGGACACTTGAATGGATGACTTCTCTGAGAGATGATTGAAGAGCTGGAGTCCCAATAGTATATCTGTGAGTGCTCTTAGGGCAAATTTCAAATGCCTATAATCACAAAGCTAGTGGCTGAAAAAGAATAGATAAACCTTGATGATGACAGTGATGATGGAGGAGAGGAAGAGGAAAAGGAGGAAGGCAATGATGATGAGGTAACTATACACATACTGTGTGCTGAGCACCATGCCAAGTGCTTTCCATATATTCCAGCTGAATCTCCGCTGCCAATTGTGTATTATCTACACAGTCCTGTCACTTTTGTGGGTACTACCAAACAACAGAATGGTCTGGTAGATAAAACTACCCTCTGCTCTTGCCCTTTAGGCAAAGAGTAAGCTCTGCAAATGCAAACAAACAGAAGCCCAGAGTTTAAAACTCCAGGTTCTACTCAGACAGCCCATATTCTAGATGATATTAAGACTCATACATTTCTAAGTTCTTCGAATTTAAGACCTGCATCTAACAAAAATCTCACCCCTTTACTTCTTCCTGTTACCTGATTTTGATCCTCTTGTCTCAGAGTGCTCAGAAAATATTTAATAATTCTTAAATCTGAATTATCTTATCTTTATAACAGAGCCATAGGCTGTTTATAGCAGAACTGTAATTCAGTGATGACTTATATGTGTTTGTTGAAACTAACATGGTTTTTCTCTGAATATATTATTCCTAGTGTTTTATCCTAAGATCAGACTCTTTTCTATAGGGCTCCATGCTGAATAAATATTAGATTAATGTAAATATTTATTCTCAGGCTTGCTACCTATTATGACCCAGAGGGAAACTCAGTTATCAAATTATAAATATTAATTGATAATAATTATGATATCCTATGTATATAGTAAAATGTTATCAAATTTCTCATCTTAGATAAGCAGTTTCTGAGTTAGCAGCTTTTATTTTTACTTGAAAAAGTTGAGGAATGGGAAGACAGAAGACCATGTTAGAGAATTAGCAAATAATAACCATGGCTATTGTTCTTGCTACTGATAAACCTATCTGCGTTCTCATCTTTCTTTTGTAGGTGGTTGCCTATCACTATTGCCAAGCAGATAATGCCTACACCTGCCTGGTGCCAGAATTTGTCCACAACGTTGCTGCCCTGCTCTGCCGCTCACCCCAACTGGCGGCCTATCGGGAACAGCTTCTTCGGGAGCCTCATCTACAGAGCATGTTGAGCCTTCGGTCCTGTGTTCAAGACCCCATGGCCTCTTTCCGGAGGGGAGTCCTGGAGCCCCTGGAGAATCTCCACAAAGGTACAGATGAGGTACAAAGAAGGTGAAAGGTGAAGGCTTTGAGCCCACATTCACCTGGAGCATCTTACAGAAGGGATTTTTTTTTTTTATCACATTGCCAAAACTAAATGTACCATAGGTGATGCCCTACAGTATACAGTTAACACATAAAAGATTTTACTTGAAAAACAAAATACCTACAGGAAGTACTACTTCCTTCTTTCTTTACAAAAATTCTCATTATCATTTCCAAATATAATGCATTTTTCTTATACTAAGAATAGTAGAGCTTCCAGTCCTTTCTGTGCAATTCAGATAAATCAGTAAAGCCGTGGCTCCAACTCAGTGTTGTGGAGCTTCCATGGTTAGAAACCTCCTCAGTCTTTGTGTTTGATGCTTTTTATTACGGTACAGTTCAGGTCAAAGAAAATGGCAGCCCTGGTTGCACAACTCTGTATTTACTAATAATCATTTAATTGTCCACTAAAAGGTATAAAATTTTTTTAATGGGAGGAGGGGGTAAAATGGAATCCTTCTCCCTCTCACACTTGTGCCTTTCCTCCTCTTTTCCTCGGTGTCTCTGTTGTTGGCTGTGGCCTAAGTACAACCGTCTTCTCCTTCACCCTTCTCTGCCTCGTCCCCTTAACAATGTTTTGTCAATTCTGGAAGCTAAAGAAAAAGATTTGAGTAAACATGAGATTCCTGAGCAATCCTGTTTATTCCTGGGAGACTTATTTACCTTTCCTGAGGGTTTTGGAGATGCTCATTAGAAAGAACAAGTGATTATAATGTGTTCTTCTGGTTACTGTTCTCCGTTATTTCAGTTGCCATGTGGGTCACTCAGATATCAGAATTTTTCTTCTAAACTCTGATGATCTCTGTCTATATCTCTACTGCCTATTAGCTTTACTGTACCCTAGACTTCTTTAAATCTTAAAATCTCTCCATAATATATTTAAGTATTTTCTGTACATTGAAGTTTCTCAGTTACCAATATGAAATGAAAGGTCATACTAATTGGTTATCATCACTAAAAGAAAGATAATGAACATGTAATGTGCACCTTTTCTTAACAAAACTGTTGTCTGACATGAGCCTTCTTTTCACTTTTGATCATTTCCATACAGTATACGGAATGTGCTGCGATTCAGTTCGGACTTCGGTACTTACTGCCATCTATTCTCAGGCTGCTTCTCTAATTCTTATTTTTCTTAGGCACCTAAGTAGTATCTTAGGGTGGGACTAGTAAGGAAGACAGTTCAAGTATTTGTTAAGTGTACATGTAAGTGAGGGCAATGAGGAATCCCTGGAAAGTTTATAAATACAGTTTTAGTTTTACATATACTTATATGTAAAGTTTAGATAGATTGTCTCTCCTCCTTCTTTAATGTTAAAAGTATTTTTTATTCTATGAAATAATGGTGATAGTTGACAGAGGTTGTATTTTAAATATTCTTACATTTAAATATGTAAGTAGCAATTTTTAAAACTGCATTTGTCTGTAAACTCTTATGAGAGCTACTGAATTAGAGTATGTGTTTAAATAATCCACAGTAGTTTAAAATGAACGTGTAGGAGCATTCTTATAAAGCTGCTTGCATTTGAAAGGCACAATCTAAAGATCATTAAGGTCTTACCTTTTAAGTTAATAATTGAGAAACTTCATCATCAAGCAAAGAAAAAGGAAATTTAGGAATAGTTCTTATTGTTTTGCAGTGTTATTACCATTTGGAAATTCTTTGCCTTTATTCATCTGAATCCTAAAAAATAGATAAATATGCCATCCTTATTTCTTAATAGATGAAATATTTTTGACACCTCGTATCATCTGTATTAATAGGTGATTTCTAAGTAACTCCTTCAAAGGAAGAGAGTCTCAAAAATTTTTTATTAAAAAAACAAGATTTAGAACAAGTAATTATCTTAAGTGGGGCATGTATTCTTTAAAAAAAAAGAAATGATATATTGTCGACTTTACTCATGAGATGAATAATATCTACTAGGAATTTATGCAAGTAAAAATTTAATTTTATTAGCTAACAAATTATTTTGTTCCTTAAAATGTCTAGATCAACCCTGGCCATGTGGATCGGTTGGTCAGAGTGTCACTGCTTACACCAAAAGTTTGCGGGTTCAATTCCCAGTCAAGGCACATACCTAGGTTGCAGGTTTAATCCCTGGTTGGGGAGCATGTTGGAGACAACCAATCGATGTTTCTTTCTCTAAAATAAATAAACATATCCTCGAGTGAGGATTTTTTAAAAAATCTAAATCATAATTTAGAGTACGTTCTTGATCTTTATGATTGAGAATGTGTTTGAAATGCTTTTCCCAGAGAATATCTCAATGGATGCATTATCATCAGCCCTTTTTCTTTACTTGGAAATCACTGCTTTCTTATGAAGGAGCTTGGGTTAAGGAAAGTAATAATCGAAATGGTGGAGACAGCAGTGTGCTGGTAAATTTTTGATGAACAGCTGCAGGAGGAAAATCTGTAATATTTGCCAGTTTCCATTGTGTAAATAAATATTCCCACCTTGGCCAGTTTTAGGCTACCAGCTTAATGACCAGCTCTTGAAAATATTGCAGTGGTCTCTCTTGAATCAGTCAGGATGGCTCTAGCACACCACTGGGTGAGAACAGGTAATGGTGCTCAGTAAAAAGGGATAGGTTTATTATATTGCCCAGCAGAATGCAATTAGAATATTCCTCTATGGAAATTAAAAATACAATTACACTTACGAGAGCCAAGGTCCTCGAAGTAAAGAACCTGAGTCCCCAGATGTGTGGGTAAATCCCAATTAGTGCCAAGCAACTCCTCTCTCTTCATTAATTCTTTGGACTCCTGAAAGTAATCATGTATTTTCTTAGTGCTACGTCTTGTAGAATGTCATTTCATTAATAATCATTGTTAATAGTGAGAACTGGAAACCTAGTTCATTTTGCTGCCTAAAAAATCACTAGTAATAGTTAAAGTAAATATGAAAGTAATAGTTAAAACTCTTCATAATTTGAAAACTGACTTATAGTACTTAGGATATTAAAATTAAATTCCTTTATTTAAAGCTTATACTTTGGGGGGAATATAAAGTCTTATTAATTATGCAAAGAATGTAAAAACAAAAATATGTAGACTTTTAGTTGGTCTTGACTTTTTTAAAGGCTAACAGAACCAATCTTCCCAGCTTCGTTTTTTTCCTCCCCAGATAGAACCTATTTCCCACTTCAAGCATCCAATGACTTCTTTCTCTCTTCCCTCTGCCCTTCCTCCCTTCAGAATCTATAGGGGCCTACTGACCAGCAATTTTTACTTGTTATTCAATTCATTTGTACTAAAATTCATTCAACCTGGGGATTTTTTTTAATCTCTAATTGTTCATTGTAGTTTAAGAATCAATAGGCATTTAATGAGAAGAGAAGCCTGATAGCTTATCAACCCTTCTTCAACAGCCTAGCCCTAAAGATAAACCAATTTTGTCCATTTAGGATAGTACAGAGTTCAGGAGGAACTACACACAACTGTGGCAGACTTCCTGTGACTTCTCCACCCCTGGGATAATCACTCGAGGGTCTAGTCTCACTGAAGCTGTTCCAGAGGTAGTCTGAGAGGTTCCTCGTTCTGTAAGAGTTTGTGATCCAACTGCCTGATTAAAATCTGTCTATTAGTTGAGATTCCTTTTCTCTTCGTACATTCCTTCCTTCACACTACGCATTCAAATGTAGTCCTATCTACTGCTTTAGACTTCAAATTCAAGAGTTTTTAAGCTCCCAAAGGAACATATGACACTGTTCTCTTTAATGCTATCAGAAAAAAAAACCAACACATTCTTTTCAACTTTAAATATAAAAGAAAAATGAATTACCATGTGCAGATTCTCAGAAATGCAATGCTGAAACTATCTCACATCTGATAGCATGGGGAAAATGATGATGACACATACATTTCATATATATGTGACAAAAGCTTTCACACCTGATGAAAACAAAATGAATTCCCTAAATGAATTATTCTGTGTCTTTATCATAAATTATGTACCCTGAGTACTTAGTAAGCAAACAAAAGACTTTTTCTAATATTTTCTTTTCCAAACACATATGCCATCCAAGATCCAAAAAGAACTCTTAGACACGTGGTAATTATTAAGTAATTTGTTTCTTTCTATCTCAGAGAGAAAAATTCCAGATGAAGATTTCATCATCTTAATTGATGGATTAAATGAAGCAGAATTTCACAAACCGGATTATGGGGATACGATTGTATCATTTCTGAGTAAAATGATTGGAAAATTTCCTTCCTGGCTCAAACTAATTGTAACAGTTAGGACCAGTTTACAGGTATGTGTTTGCTTTGGAACATAAAGTACTTGCCGTAGAGAGTGCTTAAACTAACAAAGTTCTAGGTTCTTGTTCCTTTAGTGATGAGATTTTCTGAACCTCTACCATATCCTAGAGCAGCGATTTTCAACTAGTGAGCCACAAGAGGCACATCAGTGTGCCTCAAGAATTTTTAAAACATTCAGCACCTGACTATTTAGTCAGGGACACTGACCTCTTTTCCCTTAGATTGTCATTAAAAAATGACAACAGCCAATACAACAATAGTTATTCAGTGATTAATTAAAATTGTACCTATTTTTTGGTCAAATTGGCAAAAAAAAAAAGTATTTTTGGTGTGCTGCAAAATTTTAGTAATTAGTTTACATGTGCATGAGGGGAAAGAGGTTGAAAACCATTGTCCTAGAACCCTGGTAAGAGATGTGATCTAGAGAGAGCATTCTCTAATACGACTCGTAGCTCAGATTCCCATTCCTATTGCTCTGGATAAGTTTTGATAAAGTGTCACTCAAAACAGCATGAAAAAAAGGTGTCCACTTTTCTAGACTTTCCTGAGGACAAACAGCAATGCCAATAGAGTCTCTAATACTCCAATTTACTGTTTGACTTTTGTTTTATATATTTTTTATAATTGTTCAATTACAGTTGTCCCCATTTTTCCCCCCATTGCTCTCCCCTGCCCTACTTACCCACCTCCCACATTCAGTCCTCCCCCCGCAACTCCATTGTCCTTGTCCCTGGGTCCTTGGTACATGTTCCTTGCCTTGACCCTTCCCTTTCTTTCCCCCATTATCTTCCTCACCCTTCCCCTCTGGTCACTGTCAGATTGTTCTTTATTTCCATGACTCTGGTTCTATTTTGCTCATTTGTTTTAATATTTACTGCTGTGCTGAAGTCAGTTAAATACAATATAGACTCAGATTTCCTGGTTCCTCCCTCTGCGTCTACCTGAACAACTTTTCTATAGCATGATGGTGGACTTCTGCATGCCTTTCTCTAAGATATATTGGGTTTGATGTTAATATTAAGGTTTGAGATTAAATTTACTTACAACTAAGAGATAGTATTTTTTTAATTACCTTCCCTGATCACTCACTGCTTACGTACCGGGTTTGAGGTTAAATATTAAGGTTTGAGATTAAATTTACTTACAACTAAGAGATAATATTTTTTTAATCACCTCCTCTGATCACTCACTGCTTACTTAATGGCCTAGACAAAGGACTAGGAATGTGGAACTGAGCCTGTAAAGACATGTGGTCTAAGGATAAATAACCCCACCTTCCCTGCATCCTCACTGTAGCTGAGTTGTTTCTTTATGTACTCTTTACATATTCATACTTGGTTCGGAACAGGGTTTCTCAACCTTTTTTCCCCTAACAATCTACCTTTTTGATGAACATTAAAATCTCACATATTACATACCTATCCCACTATAGCAGGTCCTCAAATAACATCATTTTGTTTAATGCTGTCTTGCTCTAACACTGATGACAAGAACTTAATTCTTATTTATATCAATTAGCCTACAGTAAAATTTGCTTTCATTATATGTTGTCTCACTTAAAGTTACAGCATCTATTGATGAAGTTAACTGAGGACTTACTGTATTTTGATGCAGCCCTCTCATAACAATTGCTAATGTACAGGAAACAGTCTTTGCTTCCCTCTCTTTTCCCCTACTAGGCACTTAGGATTATTCCTGCATATAACCAATTAACTTTATTGTCCTCTTTGATCAAAAACTATACTTCTAATCCTGGCCACTACCTTGCAGGTATTTGTTATTAATCACAAAGTCATTTGAATTAAAGGATGTGGATGAATCAACAGAAATCCATCTTTACAAGTAAATATTACATAATCTACCATTATTGGTCAATAGCTTGATCGTTAAAGATGAAGAATGAATAAAAGAAACTTCTAGAAACACAATCTCTGACTAGTCTTAGTAAATGTATACTTAGGAGATGTTATCCTCATTTATAATGTTACATAATGCCATGGGCAATCTCAAAAGACATTTTAAGCATGACTTGGTAGAGCAGATAACTTTAATCTTTCAGCTACGCCAAAGAACAGGAAAAGTATTATACATATTAATCTACAAAGTCCAAATCTCAGCGTCTTTGTAGACTTCTCAAGTACTTCATTCACTTTAACCAGGAATTTTTAGAAATTATTTTCATTGAGCTCTGACAATGAAATAATTTGTAGGTCTTGAAAAATGAGCTCTCATATTGATCATTCATTATTTCCACAAACATTTCTTAAGTTCTTCAGGTGTGTCAGGCACTTTCTAGGAGCTAAGGGTACAACAATGGACAAGACAGACAATTTCTCTGCCCTCATAAAGCTTATAGTGAGGACCACAAACGATAAATAAGTAAAAACTTAAACATTAAAATAATAGGTAGTGTTAGTGCCATGAAGACAAATAAAGTAGGATACAGGGATAAATGGGGGTGATAGTTATTTTAGACAAGGTGATTGGAAAGGCTTCTTCAAGGAGCCTTATCAAGTGATTTATCTTTTTAAAAGATTTCTTTGGCTGCTGGCTGTGTAGATAATACAGTGTAGGGGATCAAGAATGGAAGCAGAAATACTGATTACAGATGATGGTGGCTTAGAGTGGAGTGGTGATAGTGGAGACCCTAGGAAGTGGTCATATTGGAACAAAATTATGAAGGAAGATCAAAAAGACTTAATGTGTTGGATGTGGATGTGAGCAAGAGAGAAGATTCAGTAATGGATCATGGGGTCTTAGTAAGCAACTAGGTAAATGCTGGAAAAGAGAAAGATCACAGACACCTCCTGTGATTTGGTCGCAGTGTTGCTGGTAATACCATTTTTTAACGTGGGAAGATTTTGCGGAGGGGGCAAAATTCAGCGGTTCTGGTTTGGTCACATTAAGTTTGTCTATGAAACATGCAAGTATAAATGTTTAGCAGATAGATGAAAGATGAGAGCTCAGGGAAAATGACTAAGTTGGAAACATAAAGTTAGGCTTTATCCGCATAGAGATATTAGAACCACAGAACCAAATTAACTGTTCTAAGGAGTGAGTGGCTAGATAATGGGAAAAGAATGGAGACCTGAGCCCAGGTGGACTGAGAAATGAAAGCGGAGCCAGCAAAAAGCCTGGGTAGGAGTAGCCAGTGTGCTAAGAGGAAGACTATAGGAACATGCTATGGTTGCAAGCTGCAAAAGTGACTCAAAGAGAAAGGTGTGATCCCGTGTCAAGTACTGCTGAAAGGTTGAGCAAGATGAGAACTGCAGCTTGATTATTGGATTTGGCAAGATGAAGATTATTGATAACCTTGACAAAACCATTTCAGTGAAGTGATGGTGTTGAAACCTAATTGCAACAAATGGAGGAGAGAATGGGAAGGGGAGAATGAGATACAAACAATACATAGAGAAAACCTTTGTGTGAAATTTTACTAAAAATGGCAACAGAGGTATAGGATTGTAGCTGGAAGGAGAAAGTATAGGGGCATTTGTCTGTGTGTTCCAGTAGAGTAGAGGAAATTGATGGCAGGAGTGAGAGTGGATACTTAGAGGAGCCAAGTCTTACAGATAAGAAAAGGTGGAATCTAGAGCATAAGAGTCACCACAGAGCCCTATCACCTTTCCCCAATATAGTGTCCAAGCTGATCACCAAGGTGCCGAGCTTTCCACCATTAGAAGTACTCCTTTGGGCTAAGGCATCTTCAGAAGGTCTCCATTAAAATGCATCATTTTATTCAGAGGGTTAGAAAGCCACATTTTTACATGGCATTCTTTGAGTCCTTATATATTTCTCTTACTTTGATATTATGCCATGGTTTACACTGAGAAAAATGGCAACAAAAGAGTTATATGACACTATTTTCTGTTTATTTTAGGAATGTTATTTAGAGCATTGACCATTAAATCACTCCTAAAATATCCTTTATGAAGAACCATACAAAATTATCTTAAGTCTCAATATTAGGAAGAGTGTTCCTCCTATGCAACTAATTTGTTTTAATCTATGCCTATTAATATTTGATTATGTTTTCTTCTTTAGCCACTCAGAACTTTAGAATAAATTTTGGGACCCCATAGTTTACCATAAGAGTTAGGGGAAACTGAAGGTCTTTCTCTCTATCTCTCTCTCTCCATCTGTTTTAGGAAATTACCAAGCTGCTGCCTTTCCATAGGATATTTTTGGATCGACTAGAAGAGAATGAAGCCATAGACCAGGACCTGCAGGCTTACATCCTGCACCGGATACACAGCAGCTCAGAGATCCAGAATAACATTTCACTTAATGGCAAAATGGACAATACTACATTTGGCAAACTCAGTTCTCATCTCAAGACGCTCAGTCAAGGGTCCTATCTATACCTGAAACTCACCTTTGACCTCATAGAGAAAGGTTATCTAGTGTTAAAGAGTTCTAGCTACAAAGTAGTTCCTGTTTCACTCTCTGAGGTTTATTTACTCCAGTGCAATATGAAGTTCCCGACCCAGTCTTCCTTTGACCGGGTGATGCCTCTTCTGAATGTGGCGGTGGCCTCTCTCCACCCACTGACTGATGAACATATCTTCCAGGCCATCAATGCTGGGAGCATTGAAGGCACACTAGAATGGGAGGACTTTCAGCAGAGAATGGAGAACCTCTCCATGTTTCTAATCAAGCGCAGAGACATGACTCGTATGTTTGTGCATCCTTCTTTTCGAGAATGGCTTATCTGGAGAGAAGAAGGAGAGAAAACCAAATTTCTCTGTGATCCCAGGTAAGCCATAGATCTGAAATAAGCAGTTCTGAGCCTATTTTGTATTTGTTGCATAGAGCGTGAGTATTGAAAGCAATAAGTGTTCTCCATTGAACATTTCACTTAAAGGAAATATCTGTTCTCAAGACAAGGCTATAATGAGATTAACTACTTTATTTTCTTACACTGTTATTTGTTTGAGATTCAAAATCTGCATTGATATGTAGAGTGCTCCCATACATTCCTGTATCTTACTAAATAATTTTTTCTAATTACACTGGTGATCCCAGGCTATAATTAATTTAGCCATTTAATAGACCTCCTCAGTGTACTTCAGATGTGAAGAAAGAATTGATACATTATTCATCTCTTTGACTTAGAGCAGAATTATTTTTAAATTGTCATTGCCCTTTTAAAAGCCAAACCATTGTTAAAGTCACCAATGACTAATCCCATTAAAGCTTAGCCAGTGCCGAGATTTACACTGGAAAATGGAATCTTAAATCTCACAGTTGAAAAAGACTGGTAACCAACTGAAGTGATCAGCTGGTGTAGCCACTTTACCTTTAGATAAATAAGTTGTCATTATTCCCATTTTACTACAAAGGCCTTATGATTCTGAATCAGTTGCCCAACATCATTAAGTTAATAGGTGGGAGAAAGAAGGAGGGACTAGAAGAGGGCTGGCAAATACATGGTATGTACCACCACTCCCCTGTCCTTCTGCCATGGCAGACAGTACTGATTTGCCCCAGCACTCTTTCCTGATGAGCTTGACCCTGACTCAAGAATCTTTCTAAGCTCAACAAACCAGACTAAATACGAAACTGTTTCTCATTCTCCTGGGCAGAATTTAGATCTCTAGCCTGTGGTTGAGGGGAGGGATTCTATTCCTCTACGTCACCTTTTTAAAAGAATTATTCCTTTAATAAAGTTGGTGTTTTCAAAAGCAGGTATATTGCTGATTTCTTGGAAACAAAGAAAAACACCAACAATGTAGCTGGCAAATGCAGAGCTTATTCTGGCTCAAAAAGAAGATAGGTCAAATTAGACTGTGACTCATCAGAGACTAAACTTCTCTGACCGTGCTGGGGTCTTATTACTCTCCTGGCAGGTTCTTCCCCCAGCCTTTTTAGAGACAACGGTGCTTGTGCGTGTGCTGCTCAGCCTGCTTCATGCCTGTTCATTAGAAAATTAGTTCCAGATTCTGATGACGATATCAAGCCAGCCAGTGGATTTCCTGGTATTTTCCCTGAGAGGGAAATTTTTAAAGAAACAAAGTAGTAATAAGAACAGGAACTTTTGAGTCAGATTACCTGCAAAGAAATCTTACCTCTCCTAGGAGCTGTGACCTTTGGAAAGTTACAATCTGAGACAGTCTGTTTCTGAGACAGTTTTCTTATCTACATAAAAGGGATAATAATTCTTGAAGTTATTGAGAATTAAGTGAGGTTATATAGTAAGTGTAATGCCTGGAATAGTACAGAGTACAAAGCGTTTTGGAAATACCCTTCTTTCCTTCCCTCTCTTTGCAGTAATGGACCCTTCAGGTTCACTTAACTCAATCCTGTGGCTAATTGGAAAGGCAGCAACAGTCTTCTGCTATTAGCATTTGGACACAAGACTTAAGAAGCAAACAAACAGACAAAAAAAAGCTTAGTCTGAGTCTCTTCTGTGAATTGTATGCCATTCCCAAGAGAGTTTCATTATAATCTCACTAGTACTGCTACACATAGAGTTGGCAACCACATATTTAAGAAAAAGAGACCAATCTAGAATTGCCTATGAACACTTTGAAATCAGTTTCCAGAGAAACTTTACTAGTTAATCTGCTCTTTCATCCTGAAACATCTCAGAGGATTGAAAGCTGAGGTTCAAGGTAGCCAGACTACCACTGAATTAACAGTATCCTTTCAACAAATGAAATCCTCAGTGGCTCCCAAAGGAGGACCTGTGGTATTTATGCAGCCATATCATCATGGCTGTACAGCCTTACCTTCTCAACAGTGTTTATTAACTAGGAGCATTTCAGCAACAGGCTGATAGCACTAAGACAAGAAGAGCAAACACTTGTAACCTCAAATGCTGTGTACAGGCACACCTCAGAAATACTGCAGGTTCTGTTTCAGACCATCACAATAAAGCAAGTCATAATCTTTGTTAGTGGAGGGTCATGTGCCTTCAATTTGTTAAAAAATGCAGCATCCATGGAGCTCAAGAACATGAAGCACTATAAAATGATGTGTACCTGAAGTCTGTTGTCCCGTGATTGAATAACACTCAGGGCTGCTGAGGGATCATCATATATCACTTAATGGCAGAGAATAAAATAGTGGGACCAAGTGTTACCATAAAAGCTTCCTTACATTTCATTTCAGCTGGAATTTAGTCTTCTACCCAGCGCTGTCCGGCACCAGCTTTGTTGCTAAAATATCGATCTCAGAGCTTGAGTCCCCCTGGGTCAATGAGATGGAAATTCACTAAGAATTTAATGCTATTGGCAAAGCCCAAGGTGGCCTTTCAAAGAAACTGGCAGTAATTGTTTTCCATTTCAGGCGAGTCTGATTAGCAAGGCTCTCTCCAAGCAGGCTTTGTCTTTGCGGCCTTCAGCCTCTACTTCTTGTACTGATGTTCTGTACTTGTTTCCACTCTGTTCTCTACTTTCTCTTCAGTTTCTCTCTACAAAATCTAATGTATCTCAGTAAACCAGGGGATACCAACTCAGTGCCTCTGAAATCACAGTAGGTAGGCCAGTGCCTAACATACATATCTCTGTGTAAGAACTTTCAGAAGCAAGGGAACATCTCTGTCTCTTCTAGTCCATTTTCCTGGACTTTTCAACACTCACTTGTTCACCCTGAACTTGTTGACCTTCTTAGGGCGTTAGACACAGAAGAGAATATTCTCCGGAAGCCAAAAGTAGTAGCTCTTCATCAGAAATAGGCCACCCAGGGAGGTACTTCTGCTAAGCTGAAGGGAGTCAGTAATCTGAGGATGGGTGGTGGTGCTGGAAAAAGGAAATAGCAGACCCAGAGGTCAGTGTTGCAGTTGAGGCAGTTTTCTTCATTTTAAATATCAGACTTCCTATTGTCCCACAATCAGGACAGAGATTTGACACCCCAGAGAGAATGACCTACTGTTGCACAGACATATAACTGTCATAGAAAGAGACAAATTACAGATGTCTTTTCTTGGCTTGGTAACAGGGTGTGGGGTGTTTGTATGTGTTTGCATATGTGTGTTTATCAAACTGTAAGGAAAGTATCATTCAAAAATCTTTTATCACATCAAAACTTGTAAGATTTTGGCTTTGCATTCTAGATAAAAGTATGCTTATTGAAGCCCTCACAAACCTGATACCTCACCACCTTATTCTGCTTTTTATTTCCGACCATTCATCACTGTCATACTCTGAAATTAATCTGTCCTATATTTTATTCCCTTGAGCACTGATATATCAGATTAACTCACTAATCTAATAAACTAATCTCTGTTATGCTAATAAGAGGGAGGTAGAAAACCCATTTAAAGCAACCTATACATTTTAAGTAAGGCCTTTGAAAGAAGTCACCAGCCTGTTATCTAACCTATTAATGACTTCACTAGTTGAAATTTGAGGCTGATAGAGTAGGCAGTTGGGCACCTGCAGCCTAGTGGTTCTGTCTAGTTTTTAAAGCCTTGTGGTGCTGCTTAGTACTTCTGCATAGCTTTAGGCTATCCCTGAATGAATCCTTACTCTGTTTTTCCATTTTCTTTCCTCACTATCTCTATTTTCAAAGTATCTAGTCTCCCCTTCCCTAGGAACAACTTGCAAATCAACATATGTGTATAAATGGGAATACATATGGAAGATTTTAATACAGAGATTAGTACACTCAGTTTCCTTTTTTTCATGGTTTGAATAAAACACATAGAGCTTGTTATGAACTTCATTCAGTGACTACTGAGCTGCTACAATATGAGGTTATGATTTGGAAGCCTAATTTTTGTTGTCCTGATTTCCTCAGGACAAGCAAATTTTATGGTGAGTGAAAAAGGAAAAAGGCTACACAAATCTTACTCATACCTATGAGAATAGTTGAATATTTACTTGATTCTTTATGAACAGAGTTGATATAGTAAATGGGATATTGAGATTTTTCTTAATTATTTTGGCCATGTTAGTGAATTACACATTGGAGACCTGATGTTCCAAATCCGTACCACAGAGCAGTGTCAAAGAAGTAGTTCATCTAAGGAAAAATGAGGCCATCCTTCCTATAAAGGAAAACTAACTCTGTGCCAGGGACCTATATAGCCTGGCTTCTTATAAATACATGGGTCTGCAATGACCACCAAGTGGTGAGTGGCAGCGTTGTGGTGCTTTTGTTTGTTTGGTTTTTTAATCCAAACATGAACTGTCAGGCCAGATGACATTTAACCTTACCCTCACTGAAGCAGAAACCCTCCAGCTGGGGGATGGGTTCTGCTTTCTAAAAGCATTAGGAAGGAATTCAGCAAAGTGATGGATCATGGGAAGAAAAAAAGGGTTCCTGGAACTGAATCAGCCCTTAGGAGGTTTGAAAGTGTTAAAGCAAAGAAAAGAGAGGTGTATAGCAAACATCTGTTATTAGCACTTGCCCGTTAGTAGATGATCTTACCTGCCTGAAAATATTAACTATCTGATCTCTGCTCTGGGTTTAGATCTGCTTCACTTCTAATTCTTCTCTACCATTAAGGAGAAATCACTCTTCTGATATCTTGATTTGGATGTGTGATTTCCAGGGAGAGATTTCATTGATCTGTAATATTATTGGGGATTTGTCTAATTTGTCAATAAATATTTTTTCTTATTATCTAAGTTTCTAACTCCCTTTTGGCATCAAGAGCAAATGGAAGTATTACTCCAGTGACCATAGTTATGGTTTTATGATATAATGCAAAGGAAAATTTTACTTACATGAAATCTAATGTATATCTTGGAGGGTGTCCAGTTTGCCAATGCATGAATGTCCTTCTGCTTTACAAATTTTTCTGTCAGCATAAATCATGAGACCCACATCTATTAGTCAAATAGGCAAACTGTTCCCATTGTTAACACTCTCATACCTTTGAAGGTGTACAACAATAACATTTTTTTCAAATTCAAAGTTAAATTTGGAAAAAGTTGGTAATCAGAATTCTCTGACATTATTTAAAACTGAGAACTACTTACTCCTACTGTCATAAAAACTCACGTGTAGTTTCTAAGTTAATAACTATCCAGAGAAATAGTTCTTATGATAAGAGGGAGGGAGAGCATCGTTTTATGACTCAGCAGGCATGCAAAAGAGTCAGCTAATGAAAACACAGAGAGGAGTTGAACTCTCCTATACTGGTTGATTTTGCTATGAGAAACCAATATTGCTTATATGTTTAAAAATTTATAAGTCATATGGATATATCAAGCATATGTATATAGGGTGGGACAAAAGTAGATGTACATTTATGAGCATGTGAAACAGTTTATTCTTAATACTGTTATTTACGAATTATTTATTATTTTCCATACAAACAACTGGAAACCTACTTTTGCCCCATCCTGTGTGTATGTGTGTGTGTATTGTTTTAATGATTATTTAATTTTTCTTAAAGATTTTATTTATTTATTTTTAGAGAGGGAAGGGAGAGAGAGAGGGAGAGAAACACATCAATGTGCGGTTGCTGGGGGCCATGGCCTGCAACCTAGGCATGTGCACTGACTGGGAATCGAACCTGCGATGCCTGGTTCGTGGCCCGCGCTCAATCCACTGAGCTACACCAGCCAGGGCTGTGTGTGTGTATTTTTAAGGTGAACATGCCTGGTATGGCAGATACTGATTAAAACAACTTCACCTAAAAATCTAAAAATGGGGAGAAGTAGAGCAGATGGTTACGGGAAATTTTTGGTGTAGTAGCCCCCCTTATCCACATGGGATATATTCCAAGATCCCCAGTAGGTTGGTTGAAACTGTGGGTAGTACCAAACCCTATACATACTTTGTTTTTCTATATGTACACGCCTATGGTAAAGTTGAACTTATAAATTAGACAAAGTAAGAGATCAACAACAATAATATAATGAAATAGGACAATTATAGCAATATATATAACAAAAATTATGTGAATGTGGTCTGTGTGTGTGCATGTCTGAGTCTCTGATAAGCAGTCTGATAACTGAGGCAGCTACTAAGTGACTAACAGGCGGGATCATTCACATGTGGGGCAGGGTAGAGCTAGAAAGCATGAGATTTCATCATGCTACTCAGAACAGCCTGCAATTCAAAATTTATGAATTGTTTATTTCTGGAATTTTCCATTTAATATGTTCAGAGTGGTTGACCACAGGTAACTAAAACCATGGAAAGTAAAAACCCTGGATAAGGGGGGACTACTGTATTGAATGTTGCATAGAAAATAGAGGCTAATTTGTCCTGGTAATGAGTCTCTGAAGCAACACTGGCTGAGTGAAAAGATGGAATTCCACAGGCCTTTGCTTTTCTAGGTTGTCAGACTAAGATTAATGGCACAGCAATCAGAAGGAGCTATTGCCAGCTTAGTGGGCTATGACAGCACATTGTCTTTTTTGTGAGTAGAACAACTTACTCAGCTGTCTCTAGAGACTTTCAAAAGCAGATGGATCTCCACATTTGGTAAAGTCAACTCTAAGAGTCTTCTATTCTCTTAACCATAAGAACCCACGGCTGTGAGACGTGCATTCACTGTAGCATAATCTAGTTGGTTCAGTCCAAATTTTATTTATGAGGATCCATTTATTTCCATCTCTACTTGCAACACTCCAGGCTCTTATGTAGACGACTTTAGTATCCTGTTTGGTCTCCCCTTCAATCTATTTCACCAGCAGCCAAAGTGATTTTTAAAAACACAAATCAGATCATGTAACCTCCTCTGAAATCCTTCAACAGCTTTTTGTAATTAGAATAAAATCAAAGACAGGTTTTTAAAAGCCCTTTATTACAAAGATAGCTTCTGCCTACCTCTTTAAATTGAGCTCACTCATTCTCTCTCTTATGTACAATTTCCTGGTCATAATTGGTCATCTGCCAGTTCCTAGAACTTGCTAAGCTCCTTCCCACCTCTAGGTCTTTGCACTTAACAATCCCCCCATCTGGAGCTCACTTTCCCTCGCTCCTCACTGGGCAAGATCTCTCACGCCTCCGTCAGATCTCAGCTTAAATGCCGCCTCCTCAGAGAGACTTCCACTTGTCACCTCATCCAAGTGAGTCTCTTGTGGTTTTCTTTACCATAGCAACCTTTTCACTGTCTAACATTTAACACATTTATCTGTTATTAATTTATTACATGTGAGTACTCCTTTCTTGTTTACTTTCCCCTCTAGCATGTCAGGGAGCTCGAGTGAGGACAGGAACGTTTTCTGTCGTACGCATCTTAGTCTTCCTAATGATTAATAGAATGCCTGACCAGAGTAAGCACTCAGTAAATATTTTTTTAAAAATGAATTAATTAGTGAACAAAAGAATGGTAAGAGGTACTAATTTTAAGCTTGCAACAGAAAATATCTGAGAAACTCTTCTCATAGTTCAAGACAGTGTGTTTTGTGTGCTCTTTTACCATGTGTCAGTAATAAGCAAAGATAAGCATTTCAGCAAGCATTCAGTGAACATTTATTATGTAATATATGCAAGGCTCTGTGTTAAGCACTGCAGGAGCTACAATTATGAATAAGACAGATCTGTCTACCAGGACTTACAGCTTAGTGATTTTAACAGACACATTTATAACTAGCAGAGCGCTGTACTGGTAGTATAAAGAAAGAGCTAAGGAACATGGAAGAGGAAGAGAGAAGTGATAAATCTTCCTGTGCCTATTGTTGATGTTTCAAACTGCAAAAGTTCAATAGCCCTTCTGCCTCATGAGGCCCTGCCAGCTGCCTAAAGAGTTCATTGTCAGAAGAGAGGCGTCCATTTTCCTCAGGCCAGCGATGCATTAACAGAACAGAAGGGCAGTAGGAAACTGTAAGGCAGAGTGGGATAAAGCAGTAAATCTCTGTAAAGCGTATGTTTGAAAAGAAATAATGTTGTTCCACTCATGTCTACAAAGGTAGATCTTGACCATAATTTACTGAGAGGCTGCTACTTACAGTTTACTTTCATCAGGCTCTCATTTCCACATTGAATAAGGAACAGTAAGACAAGCTGACTAGAAATGTATTTTGTATTCAGGTTCCATGAGAAGAACATGCCAGAGTAATTGCTGACAGATAGCTATAGAGGAAGGAGAGAATTTTTGCAAAGATATGTGGGTGTCATTTGCTGAGAATTGATAGCAACAAGCAGACTGTAAGACAGCTATCACCAAAGTTTAACTGCAGGCAGAATTTCTAAGATGAGAGGCGAAAAGATCAAGATTGTCAATCTATTCTCAATATTTGAGTCATCGTCACACTCATTTTACAGCTGAACAATAGCAACAGAGATGCCTGCAAATTCAAGGCTGAGTTAGGTAGTGAATTGGAAAGTGGATCTAGAAGTTCTCATGTTGCTCTTCCTGGAACCCATCTGCTTAGCATTTATTCATTCATGAAACATTTATGAAACTTGTACTCTACACCAAGGACTGTGCTGTACACTAGAGAAACTTAAGCAAATAACACACTCCCAGCATTAAAGCCATTGCCCTCTAAAGGGAAGTCAGACACACAGCAACCAACAATAGTGCCATAGTAAAAGTACCGTAGGAACCTAGACAGAGAAGAAATACTTTGCATAAGAGGTGGCATTCGAGTTCAGCCTTGAGGGATGAGTTTATTAAGGAGAATTGAAGTGGGAGAGCATTGTAGACAGGCAGTCAAAGTGGTGGCAGGAGCAACATCAAGTGTGAAGATTTGAAGTGCCTTTAGGGAATTGTGAGAAGCTGTGATTAGACAGTAAGACACTGGTCAGAAAGAATGACAGCAGTGTCACTAGGAAAAACAGCCTTGAATTCCATGTTTTAAGACCTTACAACCCTGGTTGGTATGCCGGTCCACAAACCGAAAGGTCGCTGGTTATATTCCCAGTCAGGGCACACATTTGGGTTGCAGGCCAGCTCTCAGTCTCTCATACATTGATGTTTCCCTCTCTTCCCCTCTCCCTAAAAGTAAATAAATAAAATCTTTTAAAAAATTTTTTTAATCTGTTAAAAAAAGACCTTACAGTTTATTTGTAGATAATAAGGAGTCTCTATAACTTCAGGAAGAAGGAAACAATGATTGTATAACTCTGGTGATGTGAAAAATAGCTCTGACAAGTGGTATGTGGAAGACAGGTTGAAGGAGAGGAAAGACTACAGGGATACTAGTTACAAGGTTTATAGCAATAGTCTAGGTGAGAAATGCTAAGACCTGTAATGTGAGAATAGAGAACAAAGTATATTTGGAAGAGACATTTTGGAAATACTTAGAAGTACTTGGTCTTTTGTGTGTGTGTGGAAGGTAAGAGTGGAGGGATCAAAAGTGACTTCAATACTTAGCTCAAGTGGCAGGGAATAGTGAAGGTACCATCCAACTGGACACATTATGAATGGAGGAGGGGTTCTAGCATGAACAAAGGCAGAAGGAAGAACAGGCTGTCAGGAGACGGTGAGTCCTATTTTGAACATGTATAATGAATCTCTAAGAGAAGATGCACAGATATTTTTAGGCATGTGACTTGGGAAAATAGGAAAAGGGAAAGCTCAGGCACGGAGTTATGGATTTGGAAGTTATCAGCAAATAACTGAGAGTAGAAGCCATAGGACTAAACAAGTTCACCCAAGTTCAGAGTACAAAGCAGGAAGCTTAAGAGCATGATAACAGAATATTTATGCTTAAATGCTAAAGTAAAATAATGAACCAAATAATAACTGACAAGGGTAATATTAGAGTTGGAAGGAGAAACAAAAGACAGTAAGGTTGTGGAAGTCAAAGGAAATTTTTCTGGGCCAGGTCTGGCTATGAATATAATTTCTGCCTAAGTTCCATTAACCGGAACTCAGTCACATGACCCTCTTGAACCCTGGCAAAGTAGCCATTCACAACAGCTCTTGGCTGTGCAAGGGAGCACAAATCTTTTATAGGCAGCTATCCATCTCTGCCCCATAATTCTGATCTCACTAGATCTCCCTAAGTAACTCCCCATATTTACCGCTGTAATATAAAGACATTTCAGAGCAGCATACATTATTTCAGCCCAAATTGTGAGACAAATAAGATAGACTTTAGTTTGCAAGCAATTCCTTGCCAGCTGGCTATAACTATATCACTTCATCACATCTGAGCACTACACAGAGGAATATCAGAACACCTCAGTACTGTTTCTTCAAAACACTAAAGCGTTATATATCAAGTTTGTCATTGTAGGAGCTGGTGAAATCTATGTGACTCCACATCAGTGACTATGACGAGAACAATGGAGGAAAAAACATCCATGCTAGAAATATTTGAGTCCATCTGTTAGCATGTTTCAGTGCTACAAATAGAAACTTTAAGACTGGTTTTCTCCCCGGGGTGCTAAGTGAAAATCTATTAGGGAAACAAACATAGAGCCATTGTATGTTTTGTATAAAACAACTGTTATTCAACTTCCAAACTGTTCAGTGGGCAGTGGGGAGGGAGGGTGATTCTTGCTTTAGAAAGGTTTTTTTTTTCCTCTCTAGGAGACTTCATAGCTCTCAGCTCCTGAGGTAGAGGAAAACAGGGTCATCATGTAAGGGTAGCTCCTCACTGCTCTGTAATCCATAGTTGTCCAAGAGTGAGTATCACTTGTCTCTAATAATCCATATGGAGGGGCTGCAAATGAGAATGGAGGAAGAATGTACTCTCTGCTATTCTGTATACAACCTCTGTGCCTTTTGTCAGAGATATATATATATATATATAATATTTATTTATTCATTCTTCCCTTTGCACTGTCCCCTAATAAATATATATCTATTTTCTGATATATGTGTATATATATCAGATTTTATATATATACACACACATATAATGTATGGACAGGAGACAGTGCAAAGGGAAGAATCTTCAACTCTGACCTGTGAGTGATTCTCTCCCCAAATATCTAAAATCAAATACACCTTGAATGTAAAGTGTAGTATCCCCCTAAAAACCTCTGTCTACATTAAGAAATTTGTGTTCTTCCTGTCAGCTTAACTTTCCCTTATTTCTTAAGGACTGATCAGCTCCATCCTCATCAGCCCGCTCTGCCTGAAGTTACATATCAAGTTTTCCTGCATCGACTTAACAGTGAAAGGCACCCGAACCCATTAATTTCCCCAATTCTTAGATTTTTCTTTTGGCTATAAAGGTATAAAGTGGAGTTAAGGTGTAGAGAGGTAACGATTTGGGTTAAGAACAGGGTATGACATTTTACCCTCCACACATTAAAGATTGAAATTCTGTTTGAGCACACAGCCATCTTCCAATATGTTTAAAGTTGCTTATAGTTAATGCTCATTCCTTTAGTTTAGCACTATGCTAGTTACTATGGAGGATATAAAATACACTTTATTTAATATACCTCAGTTTTACCCAGCGTCCTAAGAGATAGGTATTACTATCTCTGTCCTACAGAAAGGTTAAATAGCTTATCCAAGGTTATAAAGTCTTTAAGTGACAGAACTAGGATTTGAACATAGGGCTGCTTGCTTTTCAGTTCAGAGATGAAGAGGCAGCCCCGTGAGTGCAGACAGGCAGTCGTCAGGGTGACCGGATCACCAAGAGAGCTCATCATGCAGGCTGTGCTGAAATCATTCCTCACCACAGCCCCCCATTGGTCTTTGATGAACCCACATTAATCACATATGAACCCACATTAAAGTTGATTTTGATGACCATCCTCTTTAGTAACAGAGAGAAAACCTAGTTGTTGTGTTCATTCATACCTGAAATCACATCACATTGACTAAGGCTCTCTCTCTTTCTTAACTACTCTCTCCCAAAATGCCAATCAAAAAATGTCAAAATTAATGGTTGTTAATTTTAATTATGTTAAGAATTCAGAGTTTATACTCTACAAATGAACATACTTTCTTCATTTTTTGACCTTTTCACCCAAATTTGCCCAGAAATGAAAGCCAAGTTGCTAAACGTGTCAGTGTGCTAATGGAACTAGATTTCAGAAGGCCCTGGGTTTTTGTTTTCTTTTACATCCCAGCCATGTGAGCTGGGGTCCGTCCTTCAATCTGGCTGCGTCTCCATCCTCCACTGTATTAGGAGGAATAGTGGCTCCTATCCTGATAGTATAGGTGTCTGTGAAAATCTATATAAGTATTAAAAGTATTTTGAAAACCATAAGGTAGTGTACAAGTGTAAGGTATTACTACTTATTCGTTCATTCTGCAAATAATTATGCCTCTCACCTAGGAGTACCTATGTGAAACCGCATGGCTTCAGTGTTCAGCACAGTCTAGTGGGAGGACTGACATGCGAATAGATGCACAGGTGCTATAGCGGAGATGGGTGCCAGGTAAACAGGAGCCCAACGGAAAGTATCCCTGACTCTCTGGGGGAACCAGGAGAGTCTTCACAGACGAGATAGTGTAAACTGAGACTTGAAGAATAAGAAATAGTTTGCCTGATTAACTAAACAGGGAAGAGAATTTCAGGCAGAAGGAAAGCATGTTTGAAACTCTGAAATGATTTAAAATGTCTGGAGTTAGAAATATAAGGTAAGGAGGTAAAAGACAAATAGACAAGGAACAAATTATGAGGCTTTGAAAACCATGCTGAGGACTTTAGATTATGTATAGGAAGAAATATAAAGCCATTGAAGAATTTTAAGCAGAATTTTGGTTGGATTTTTACAATACAGATTATTGACATGGGTCAGGGAAGAGGCTGTGGAAAGAATGAGTCTTTTTCAGTAATTCTGGAGAGAAAGTGCAAAGGGAGGAGAAAAACAACTGGTAGATTTTATGCCTGAGTGGCAATACTCAAAAAATAAAGAAGTCTTAAGGAAATTTGGTTTGGATGGAAAGCTTCAACTTCAAACTGTCATTTGGAGGTAGGGGGATCCAGCAGGCAGTTAGAGCAAAAGGAGATCTCAGTGCTAGAGATGTCACTGTGGGAGTCATTCACATCGAGGTGAGAGTTGAAACCAGGAAGGTAGATGAGAGCTACCTGTGGGAGAAAAATAAATGGGGAATGAAGCACAGGAGTTACCTCACTGAAGGAGTGGGAGGAAAAGTACCAGAGTAGTGGCACACTAAATGAATGATTGAATGAATCAATCATGATGAATGAATGAATGAATGAATGATTAAATGAATGAATGAAGATGTTAAGAGAAGAGAGAGTTTCAAGGTAAGTAGATCAATAAGACCTTATACTAGAGAGAGAAAATAAAAAGAAACATTATCAAAGGCTACAAGAAAATCAAGAGGCAACTGATCATCTTAAAGAGTAGTGAAACTAGGATTCAAACGGAAGTGAGTTCAGGAGTAAAGACTATGATAAGAAAAATAGAAATAATATAGACAAATATAGTGTAACACATTCAGACCATTGGTTAACCAATGGCACCATTTTTTGTCATTCTTCTATTGTATTTTTCCCATTGCCATTTATCCCCCTTATACCCTCTTCCACATATTTTATCAGAACAATAAGGTACAAAGGGAAATGCCAGCATGTAATGTAAATTGCTTTTACCCTTTGTGTCCTGAACACTACAAGCTTTGAGTCCAGTGAACGGATCAGTCATTCTTTTATGAGTAGTGTAGTTCGCTTGTATCCAAAAAAAAAATGAACTGCTGTGTCTCCTTCATCTTCTCCTGGGCCTGGATCACTGCTTGTTTCTCCTGAGTGCCTGATAAGCAGCAACAAGATAAGCACTCTTATGTGTAGCTAGCTGAAGTGCGTACTAGAGAAATGCACACGTCTTACCATGATTTCTTAGTTACGGTAGTAAAATAAAAGTACTAGGGCAAAGTCAATTTTGTACCTAACTGAAAATTCATTTCCTTGTCAGATAGGACCTTTTTTCCTTAATTCTGAATGGCATGGATTCTCATTGATAGCCTGAAGCATAGATAGTGAATCAGAGGCCTGAATTTAGGAGTTCTAGTCACTCCGCACAGCCATGGATGAGTTACTTAAAGTACAGTTCTTATACCAGGGAAGCTACAGTAATTTCAGTGTTAATAACTGGGTAGGATTTTGAGAACTTGAAATAGGGCACTTTATAAATGCACTTTATAAAATCTTCTAACTTACCTATGCTCTATTAAAATAGCCTATCAACTAAACAGGGCTTTGAAAGGATAAATAAAAAAGTTCAGTAGCAGTTTCCCGATTTTGTGAGTATGAGACAACCTAGGCTCATACCCTTAGATGATACTGGTGGTTCCATGAGGGCTACACTTGTCTGAGACATTCTCTCAACTAAATAACTTCCCTTCCATTATGGTTAATCTTATCCCATCAAATAACTACCAGAATTTGAAAATTCTATGAAGCTCAAGATTAGAACATAGCAGAATTTTTTTTTTAATCTTACTGGAATGAAATCTCTCTGAGATGACTCCTGTAAGGTGGGAGCTCTCCCATCCCATTCTCCAGGTTCTTCACTGAAACCGAAAAAATGAAAAATAAAAAAATTTGAAAAGAGATAAAGAATGTGTTTGTTTTTCAGACTTCAGTGTGAGATAACAAATGTTAAGCCTGGCAGAGTAGCCAGTGTTCAATGTAAGAGGAAATCGTCCAGTAGACACTTGGGCCTCCTTTCAGAGAAGTGTGACCAACAAAAATTCACACACTACTTTTTCCTCCGGCTGGATTAACTCATTGGGTTTGAAACTGAGATCTTGGGTTCGTTTCCCTTTTCTGTGACTCTTCAAATGAAAGGAATAGCAGAGCTGTGCCACCAGTGGCATGAGGAACTCTGCCGACCACTGACCGGGTGCAGACTAGGGAGACAGGTCTAAGTGTCCGCAGGTCTACGGGCTGAGCCAGTACAGTAAGAAGGTGCATCCCAAAGGTGATCCAGTGTCCATTCTTTAATGCCCAGATTTCTTCTGCCCCCCCAAAAAATTTATGGACAGTTTTTATATGCAATATGCTTTAGGCACTCTGGAGAATATATAAAACTCAGAATTTCTGTCACAAATGTAAAGAGAAACACACACATAACCCTAGATATACACACAAACATATACACACATTTATCCATGCATACATTCACACTTAAAGGAGTATTTCATTAGATGCTTTGAGCTCGAAGAAATAGAAAATTCTAACTCAAATGGATTAAATAATACATTTATTACTTCATATAACAAGAAATCCAAAATTAGGGCCCCTTCTGCCGCTCTGCAGTCAGGGCTCAGGCTCTATTCTCCTGAAGCTCTCTCGGCCTAGTGCTTCCTCTGGTTTTGTCCCAGGCCAGCTGCCACACGGTTACAAGAGGGCCGGAGCAGTCCAGGGCATCCTGTGCCCACAAGACAACATGCAGAGGCAGAACAGGGGTTTTCTCTTTCATGACAGATTAGGGGTCTGTTACGGAGACAGGGAGGAGTGGGTGCCATCAGGAAACGACCGCTCAGTAGAGGAAAGCACACTAGTGGTGTAGTAGACACTGTGCTGGAGGTGTACCATCTCCCAGGTCTGAGGAGAAAGCACTCCTTCTTCTGCACTGGAGGAACAGGGTAGCTGGCGCTCAGAGAAGAATTCTGGGGGAAGAGGTTGTTAATCCAGTTTGGGACGTGTTGAGTTTGAGGTGCACTGGAACCTCCAGGTGGAGAAATCCAATAAGCAGTTGGGTGTATGTGGATGTAAGACTGAGAAGCCTAACTGGAGAAAAAGATAGAGGATGCAGATGGTGGTGGAGGCACTGGGGATGGGCGAGCTCAGCCAGAGGACAGACGAGATCCTGAGGAAGACTGACATTTAAAGCATGGGTGAAAGGAGAGTAGTTGACAGAGGCAGAAAATAAAAATGAAAATCTTTTAATGTCATCTGTGTGTGGGATGGGTGGAAGCTAACTAGAGATGACATTTTGTGATATTCACACATGTGATTTGGGTAAAGGACTGGTAAAAGCTAGGAACCTTCCAGTAGCCACTCTTTGCCCAGTAGCAGGTGTCCTTCCCTAAGAAGCCGGTTGAATGAGGCAGAGTTTTGTTGGGGGTATGGCTGGACCTGAACAGTCTCCCACCAAAGCAGAACTGGGGCATTAATGTTTCTAAAACGAGTTTCTTTTTCTTTGCAGGAGTGGTCACACATTACTTGCCTTCTGGTTTTCCCGCCAAGAGGGAAAACTAAACCGACAGCAGACTATTGAACTGGGACATCACATCCTCAAAGCACACATTTTTAAGGTAATTAGAGAAGTTAGAGACTTTTTTCTTTCCTTCTATAGCAGACTCTCCTTAACGCTGTGTTTATGAAGCTACTGTTATTTCAGTGTCGTTCTTTCTGAAATTATTTTGTTGCAGAGTTAGTCCATCTCCTAAAAAAGTGTGGCCTGTTTCTCCCTAGGCCCTTAGAAAGAAAACCACATTTGTCATCTCCCCATTTAGTGGATGGCTAGGCTTTCCAGGAAATGTATGTTGTTATCATTTAGGTGAGCAGCATGCACGTGTGCATTCAATATATGACCTACGATCTCCTGAGGAGTCATATTGTCGCAGTTGCTTGCAGGTTTTCACAATGTCTAAAAAAGTCACTGAGAGCAGTTACACTTTCAGTTTTCATATAATTCTTTCAGTGAAGATTTTAATATTCCTAGTTCTGCGTGGTTTTCAAGCTGTCTGGAACCAACAGTAACCTTCCTTTGAGCTTCTTACTTCTCCCATTCTCTCTTATAATCTGTTTTTCTCTCAGTAGTTTCACAACTTCTGAGTACTCTATAGCATCAGCATCCCCAGGCTGGAATGGAGAACCCAGAGGGGCGAGGCGTTCACTGTGCATGTATGCGTTCGCTTACTCAGCTCTGACTGAGGCATTGTCTCGGGTCCTAGTGCTGCAAAAACAAGAAAGATACAGCCCCTAATCCTCAGGAAGTTATAGTGTCGATAGTAGTATGGGGTAAAAACGCAAAGGTCAAGGAAGAAATGTTCTCCTGGTTTTTCTAGCCCACAGTTTGCTAGAAGTCTGCTACTTCAGACTCCTTTTCCTGACTCAGGATTGAGAGATGCAAGTATCTTAAACAGTTCTCTGGGTGGGGCTTCCTCCAGGAGATGCTGTTAAAGATAAAATATTTCCCTTCAGAGAGAAAGATGGCAATAAGGGCAACTCCATGAGCCTAGCAGATTCTCCCCAGCATACAATCACACAGCTAGAGAAGGCTGTTCATCAGATAGACAGATGTGAACCCACGGTGACAGGTCCTTTATTTAAATCATAATTGTCTTATCTAACAAATCACTGTACTAAAAGTGATCTTACCCAGTGGCCTTACCCAGTGGAAGCAGAGTGGTACTAAAATAACAGGTAAGGTGGCTCATTCCAGTTTCAAATGGACCAAAAAGTATCTGCTACTTAAACAAACTCTGAGGTCATTCCTTCAGTTAGATAGGAAACTTAACTTTTAAGTACCACCACTTTCAATTCTTAAGCTTGTAGTATCACCATCTGTCTGGTATTAGATGCAAAGAAATTTCTCCTGTCTTTTCTGTACCATAAAATAAACACCACATTAACAGATAAATGATACAAAGTTTTGTTTGACCCACTGTGATTTTATCCAACACACGGAGACCTACATTTTAACCATACAGCCTTGTCAACTGACAAGTTTTATCTCATTGCTACAGACGACGTGGTTGCCTGAGATAAGGTGGGCTCCCTGTGTGATTCAGGCCATAGATACTCGGGTGTGCAGCATAGGTGTTGACACGACTGCGAGCTGGAGAATGCAGACCTGGACTGTGGTTTTCCTGCTGCTGCATTTTTAGGGTCTTTTAAATGCAGCGTGCTCCCTGTTGACAGGCTGTAGCTTCTCCCAGACTGCCAGAATTCTCAGTGCCCTTCAACTAGAGGTTATGGAAAGGTAAAAATAGTCTCTATGCTTATAACCAGTACTACTTAGACCTCCTACTCATCAGTGATATGTAGTCCAATTTTTGTTTCTTTCCAATTAATTTAAATTTTCATTGTATTTTTCTTTATGAAAATTACAAATAATACCATTAATCCCTCTAAAAATATGAGGTCAGGGGTCTGTAATTCTGGAGATTTGGCTGGCTATGGAGCCCATTTCATTCTTTTTGCCTCAAACAGCTTTACTGAAGTATTATTTATATACCATAGAATTTGCCCATTTTAAGCAACTTTTAGTGTATGTAGAGTTGTGTAACTGTCATCACCATTAGTACCTTTACAGCATCCTAAAAGTAAATTTTGTGCCCATTTGAAGTCACTCCACAGGCTCCCCCAGCTCCTGGCAACCACTGGTCTACTTTTTATCTCCATAGATTTCACTTCTCTGGAGGTTTGTGAGTTGTGGCCAGAGATATTGCAGTCTATTTTGTGGTGCAAGGTGTTTCACTGGTTTGGGTCTGTTTACTGGAAGGATTTTGGAGTGCTCTTACAATTAGCTACCTAAATGCTGCCTTCTAAAATGTTCCTTTGCTTGGTCAGTCCTGTACCATTTCTTGCCAGAACTATTGGCCAGGGGGGAAAATGCTGTAAGAAGACACCCAAAAGGCAGAAAGAAGATCATTTGACATCAACCAGAAGGCATGGGTTCAAGTACAGACTCTGCCATTTACCTTAAGCAATCTCAGTTTTCTCATCTGTAAAATGGTAACAATATCTGTCAGGATTGTTAAAAGGATCAAACATATAAAATATGAAAGGTACATAATAAAACTTTATGCAAAGTACTAGACATATATCTAATACAAAGTTTTATGATTCAAATTATTAATAAAAATCTTTTTCCTGACAATAAAACTTATTAACAAGCATAAATTTTAGATAATATCACCCTTTTACTTCAGAGATTACATAGCATCCTCTGTAGCAGTGATTAGCAAATATGGCTTTGCAGTGCAGAGTCTCTACTGAAACCACTTAAATCTGCCATTGTAGCTCAAAAGCAGCTAGAGACAGTACAGAAATAAGTGGGTGGGTGTGGTTATATTCTTGTAAAATATGATTTATAAAAACTGGTAGAAAGCTGGATTTGGCCTTGGGCCATAGTTTGCCAACCCCTTCTCTACAATAAAAGGCACCATCCCATTTATTTACCAGGATCCTTTTATTATGATGAAACATGGCCAGGATAAGAAGAGTAATAATCCATTTGAGACACTTGGATATCTACAAACAGGTTATTGATTATATATTTGTAAATAATTTACATTAAGAAATTCATTGAATAATCCCCAGAGTTAGTTTTTGCCTTGGTCTTAAGGTATCTGAACCATTAGCTAAGATCCCTAAGATGAGATTGCTCTTGCTTCTTCATGCTTTCTTTTTCTTCATGAAGTAAAAAATACTGAACAAGCTTCCTACTGGCTGGTAAACAGGGTTATAAATTTAGATTCTAACAAATATTTAAAAAAGGGTCTCTATTACTATTCATCCGTTACTGTGCATACAATTATTCACCACATAAGTACCTACATATATAATATGTATAATTAATTGTACAGTACATTATTTACCCCATGGATATAAGCAAGTATATTTAATTATTAATATTACATAAAATATAACTGAAACTCAAACATAAATTACTTAATACTTGCCTGAGCAATAGTTTTAAATACTGAAAAGACTTTTTCCAGTTATCTGAACCTAAAGGTCTTTTTACGAACCCATCAGCTTCGAATTTAATTATCTGGGTATTTTGCTACATCCTGCCTGATAATGGGACCTGCCTGTCACCTCTGTCAAGTTGAGTTCAACCAAACGGAAATTCTTTCCTCCCATACCTCATAAGAGCAAAGGGCCAACCCCACCAAGCAGAGGAAATCAGGAGACTGGCAGGTTCGTGGTACAAGTAAAGCTAGTACTACAAATCGTAGGCCCTAGCTGTGTATTTCAGACTCATTTCCTCTGTATTTACTCCAACCTCACTGGGACTCTCAGTGCTGCTTTGTGATCCATTTACTGGACCATTTAGTTGAAGTTCATTTACCAAGGACTATTCTTACTCAGCTCCTTTTCCCATTTTTTTCCCTCTAGCTCTTAACCAAGTTAACTAATTAAACAAACAGCCTGACTTATGAGTCACTGAAAAAAATAAAGCCATTGAGTGTGACTTCCTTTAACTACTCTCCTCTCACCAATAAATCAGTCTATATCATCATCAATTCCTGCCTCTCTTTTTCACATCTCAGGAAAGGATGTCCCTGTTCCTCTCTTTTTCTAAATTTATTATGAAACATTTCAAACGTAATAAAGCACAGATAATTGAATAATCAAATACTATCTACTGTTTTTAACAGGTATTAAGATTTTTCCATGTTTGCTTCAAATCTTTTTATTTTTAAGAAACAAAAATGTAGCAAGCACAATAGAAGCTTCCTTTGTATCCTCTTTCCCCTTTTCTCTCCCTTCTCAGAGATCATTTCTACCTTTGAATTAACATGTGTTCTTCTCATCCATAATTTGTACTTTTCCCATATAGATATATACTCATAAAAATATACAGAATTATTTCATTATTTTTAAACTTGGCATAAATAGTATCACACTTTGTATAACTGTATATTTGAGATTTATCAAGAGATCTAGATCAGTGGTTTCAACTTTGACTGTGTGGTAGGCCCCCTTTATCCTTGAGGGCACATTCCAAGACCCCAGCGGATGCCTGAAACTGCAGACAATCCAGATCCCTTCAGCTCTGCTGGAAACGTGGCTGCAGCTTCTCCATCAGCAGATGTAGCCTTTCTCCTAATTTCTATATTTTTAAGTCCAAACCTGTTCCTGAATCTGTGTAACCATCCCCTTACTTGCAGTAAACGGCCAGGTGTCACATTTTTCTGGTGCAACACGTCACCATCTGTCAGAGCACGTGCTCCATTCAGTGTCTTCACCCCGAATGTAATGCCCTTTCTATCCTAACTAAGCACTAATCACACACTGTGGCCGTGATTTTTGCAGTGGAAGGTACAACTATAAAACTAACACTATTTCTTTTTCCTTCTTAACAGTTTCACAGAAAAAAAGATTTGTCCTTACAGTGGACCTTAGCAACTTCAACACACAATTTTTTTTTAAGTCAAGAACTTCCACCTTTTCACTTGAAGGAAGCACTTTATGGCCTCTCGGTGACATATCCAAATTGCCAGCCAGCATCACTACGCTTGTGCTTCAGGCCATTATTAAGAAAATAAGGGTTCCTTGAACACAAGTACTGCAGCACTGCCCGGTCAATCTGATTACAGTGACAGCTGCCACAGGCACTGCCGGGCAGGTGCAGTGTGCGCCGAGTGGATGCACGAGACAGAGGGATGATTCACCTCCCAGCAGGGCAGAGCCAGACAGCACACGGTTTCACCGCACTGCTCAGAGCGACGCACAGCTCCAACTTGTGAATTGTTTATTTCTGGAATTTTCCACTTAATGTTTTCAGACCACAGTCAATCACAAATAACTGACACCACAGAAAGCAAAACTGCAGATAAGGGGGTTGCTGTACATTAGATTTTCCTGGGGAACTTGAAACACAAACACGTATTTCTGAGCCTTGCTCCCGGAGATCATTATTCATTGTTCTGGAGTATATAACCCAGGCTTTATTTTTAATTAATGTTTTATTTTTTAGAGCAATTTTAGGTTTATAGAAAATACAGATTATTCTCATATACTGACTCCCCCTACCACAGTTTCCCCTATTATTAACATCTTGCACTGGTGTGGGACATTTGTCACAGGTGATGAGCCTACACAGACGTATTACTAACTGAAGTCCATAGTTTATATTAGGGTTCACTGTATTGTATAGTTCTATGAATTTTGCCAAACACATACTATCATGTATCTACCATTACAGTATCGTACAGAACAGTTTCACTGCCTCAAAAATCCCAAAGGTATTGAAAGTACCCCTAGGTAACTCCATAGAATTGGCAGCACACCCAGTGGGGAAGCAGCTCTAAACTACTCTCCTGGCTTTATTCTGCCCTAGATCTTGGTCCAGCAGTTTTTCTCAAACTTATAGTCCTCCCATGTCTTCAGGGAGGATGATTTTTAAATTTTGTACTGCTTTTTTTAGTTGTCCTCAGCAGAAACGTTTGTACGAATTACCCAGGTCCACCATTACCAGGGTGGAAGCCTGCCTAAATTCCCTTGAGCAAAAATTACAGCCCAACATTCTGGGAATATCCAGCCTTTCTCTAAACACTTAGGCTTTCCCATTTAAAATGTCTTTGGTACCCTAAATGCCCTAACTGGTGTGGCTCAGTTGGTTGAGCATCATCCTGTAAAGCAAAAGGTCGCCTGTTGGATTCCCAGTCGGGGCACTTGCCTAAGTTGAGGGCCCGGTCCCCAGGTGGGGCACGCATGAGAGGCAACCGATCGATGTTTCTCTCACATCAATGTTTCTCTCTCTCTCCCTCCCTCCCCCTCTCTCTTAAATAAATAATTTTTAAAAATAAAATGTCTTTGGTACCTTAAGTAACTGAAATGATCCAGGTTGTCACACAGAAAACAGGTAACTTACATTCAGGAAAACTGAATCTAGATTTACAGGTGCTGAGCAAAGGAGTGAGTTGCTACATCTTTCAGAGAAGCTAAATACAGCATTGCTGATTGGAACATAAGTGGAACAATCTGCATGTCAAGGAACAAAGCAAACAGTAGCAGCTTAAGGTTTTAAAAAGAATACCTCCCCAGATCCACTTACTAGGTCTCAAACGTCATTATTAATATCTTCCTGCCCTCGGGATTTCCTATTTTAACTCACTCACCTGACCCAGCTGTTGGAGGTGGAATGGTGAGATGACTGAGAGAGTCTTGTCCTAACAATAGAAATTTTTTTAAAAATATTATTCTAACTTCCTTTTGGAAAAGCCCACATGAAAGGGGCAAACCTGAGTAAATGTCATAGGACATGGGCTAGTCCTACTCGAGAAGATTTGTTGCTGATGATGGTCAAACCTATGCTGTTGTTTTCCTGAGGATAAACAGGCATGGTCATTGTACTGTGTATCATTAGTCAAGGTGAGGAAGGCTAGGTACTGTAGCAAACCTGCAAAATCTCAGTGGCTTAACGAAGGTTTCTTTCTCACTCACTTTGCAGTCCAGTACAAATCATTGGGCAGGCTTCTTCCACTTCATAGTAAAATCTCCAAGGGCCTCAGAATCCTCATTCCAAAAGAATAGAAAATGTGGAGAAACATGCAGGTTTGGGGCCAAGCCCAGACATGATATGGTATTTTTGCCCATATTTCACTAGCCTGAATTCAGTCATATGTCCCACATAATTGTAAGGGAGGTTGGGAAATACCGTTTTCCCAAATGCCCAGGAAGGAAATGAGATGGAGATCAATGATCACATTGCATTTTCTGTGTCATGATTTACATTTTACTAATTTGAATTTAAGAGATTAATTCAAAAAGGCTAATAGAAAAGGTGTGGGGGGAAATTATATCCAGATATAGCAGAAGAGAGAGGTATTATATAGATTTGTTGCCAGAGACTGCTGAGATAGAATTTGGATTAACGTGTCCCAACTGAACTTTGTCCCCATCAGTAGTTTTGCCGGCACAGGCGTTGTTAGAGGGAGACTCCACTCTCATTTGTCAGCACCACAGACTCGAGGTCATTAACTCACTGCTGATGGTACTTCTTTGCTGGGCCAATGAATCGTCTCAATATCTCTTTTCCAGGGTTTGAGTAAAAAAGTTGGCGTATCGTCTTCCATCCTCCAGGGCCTCTGGGTCTCCTACAGCACAGAGGGCCTCTCCACGGCCCTGGCGTCTTTACGGAATCTCTACACTCCGAATGTGAAGGTCAGTGCATGTAAATCACATTAGATTAAGGAATAACTGTGAAAAACAAACTCCAGAGGACATTTAAGTGGCTAATTGATCTTTGATTTGCCTTAGATTGTCTTCTATGAGCCTTTTATTGATAATTTATTTTAAATTGTTATCCTTTATTCTATAAATTGAAGACCAAGCCTATTGACTTTCTGCCTTCTGTAAGCTGACTCTGATTTATAGGGTCTGGTCCTGCCGCTTCTGGGGAGCAGTCAGTCTCCAGGAGCCTTTGTCTGGGTAGGAGTTTTGCTGACCAACAGTTCACTTAGTTATAGACGGTGTTCAGCACTACAGTACAAGTGACATTTGCTTTAGTTACTGAGCAGATTAGGTAAAGAGACATTTTACATTTCTTGCCAAAAGTAAGGTATTAGAAAAGGAACACATAACAATTATGAAAACAAAGTAGTTATTGAATGCTACTAGGCACTATTCTGGGCCCCCAGGTGACTTAATAAAAGATGACTAAAAGGATATGACTGATATTTGTCTGAGTATTCTACTTATTTATGTATTTCTAGGTGAGCAGACTGCTGATTTTGGGAGGTGCCAACATTAATTACCGGACAGAGGTTTTAAATAATGCCCCAATCCTATGTGTCCAGTCTCATCTCGGTTACACAGAAATGGTGGCCCTGCTTTTGGAGTTTGGGGCCAATGTGGATGCCTCTTCTGAAAGTGGCCTGACGCCTCTGGGCTACGCCGCAGCAGCGGGCTACCTGAGCATCGTTGTACTGCTGTGCAAGAAGCGAGCCAAGGTAATGGCTGCCTGACTGCTGCTTTTCCTCTCTTCCCTTTATCTTTCTTCCTGCTGTAATCTTCCTTATCTCCTGTGTTACCTCGTGAATCTCGGAGCACATCAAACCTTATTAGGGAACAGATCAAAGGGAGCACGGCTCTGCATACATCCTAGTGTTTGCATGCCAGTTCCACGCAGCATCTGGACGTAGTCCTAAAACCTTTGAGGGGCACTTAGGAAACCTCATTATCAGCATTCACAAAAAGTCCCTACCTAACAACCAAGAAATTCCCTACTGAGCTCAAAGTGAAGGAGCAGTGGAAGAGCAGGGAGACTGCAATGGGAAGTCTGAACTGAATGGTGCCTGCGGACTCAGCCTTTCATGTGTAGAGAAGATAAGTTAGCCCTGGAGATAAGGACAGAGACCAGACTCCCTCCTCCTAGCCTTGAAGGTTGTCGTGGGAGAGGGGTGGGGAGAAGACGATTCTATCTGTTTGTTCTCAAACTGACCAGAGGCACTCAGAAGTGCTTCTGTTAGTATACACATATTTTAATTCTCTGAAAACCTTTCTAAAAATTGTGTTTGCTTTATAGGATCCCAAGAGCACTGCTATAAAAGAATTTAATTTCAAAATATTGTTGGAAAGAAAAGTGCTGGTCTCAAAAATGGAGGCCTCTGGGGAAATTGTAGCCTTGTGGTATTTTTTCAGTCCTGAAAACAAACTGAAGACTTTGGTGGTTTTGCAATAAAATATAAGTAATACATATGACCTCATTCTGAGGTATCCAGTGTTTTTACCAGAGAAAAGAGTGGGACTCCTGAAACTCTTTTGGGACCTGCAATCAGGGATTCTCAGTGAAATCCTAGAGCTTTAGATGTTTGCAGTGACACAGTCGTCACTGAAGTCCATCTCTAAAGTCCTGTTCACTGGAATGAACACCTCAAGAAACAAATGATAACTGGGCCTTATTACTATTGCTGTGAATTCATATTTTTACTCTCAACTGGGTCTTTCGTGCTGCCCAGCTCTCACTTTATTACTCTCTCATTTTCCCCAGAGCAGATATGTACATCATTTGTATGCTCCTCAGTGCCCTGTCACACTTATTTTACCCTCCTACATTGCTAAGGTTATTTTGCCCTCCTACATCACTGCCCTCCTACTCAGTAAGATCTCAGCATGCCTCCATCTCAAGCCCGTGGAGCTTTACCCACACTCACCTTTACTTCTGCCTTAGAGAGGGAAGCCTTTCCTTTCCAGATCAATTGCCTCTACCTGTATTTTCTTATTCAGTAAGTTGTTCATTTTCTCACATTTTATTTCATTCTTTTTCTAAATTTACACTGCCTTCTCCCCCAGTTTCTGCAAACCTCTGAATGTCTCCTCTAACCCAAAAGAGAAATTTTCCTTTCTCCTGCTAACCAGAAGCTACCATCCCATCTCCTACTTTCCATATCTGCCACACCTGCCCCAAGAGTCGTCTTTACTTGCTACCTCTGTTTACTTAGTAACCCTTAACCACTTGTCATCTGGCTTCCATGAGAGAAAGAGGAGGCAAGTCATTAAAATCATAAACTGGGAGTCAGACACAACTTGGCCAAAGCCTGCATTCACACTTACTTTCTGTGAGGGCCTGGGCATGTCATTTAACCCCTCTCAGTCTCACTTGTTTCCTCTAGAAAAAGGATTAATAGGGTCAGCTGGAGAATTAAAAACAAGCAGGCTTTTTAAAAAGAGATGAAATCTTTAATCTCATTTAGTGCCTAATAAATAATAGTCTTTAAAAAAAAGAACACACTCAACCTCTTGGCATCCAAATGGAACTGCTCTCTCAAAAGTCACTAACAGCCACCTGTCACCGAGTAAAGTAACTTTTCCTCACCTCTCGCCCTGTAGGCAGTATTGGCCGCGCTTCTCAGAACTTGAAACATCACCCTGGTGCGCTCCTGCCTCTCTAGTGGCTCTTCCCTCTTCCTTCTCTTGCTGTAACTGCTCTCTGAGATCTGTCCTCTGGTCCTCTTCATCCTCACACTCTCTCCCGCGGCTTCTGCAGTAAGGAGATAATGAATACTAGCCAGTTATTTTGTAGAAAGTTCTTCAATTTTAGTTTGTCTGATACTTTCTCACCATTAGGTTAAGTTTAGGTATTTTTGTCAATTATACCACATAAATGATGATGTGCCCTTATTAATGCAGCACTGAGGAGGTACAAGGGGATGTTAACTTCTGTCACTTGGTTCAGGTAGTGTCTTCTATGTTTCTCAGATATGACAACATACTCTTTTTTTCCTTTGTAATTAAGAATTATCTTTTTAAGGAGATGCTTTGAGAGTAGGCAGATACCTTGTTTCTCATGCTTTTGTCCACTAGTTTTAGGATCCATCAGTGATTCTTACTGTACCAAGAATCACTTGTTGCCACGGTGTTTGCCTAACAGTGATTTTCTATTTCCTTCATTCCTTCAAGATTTATTTATTGGAATTCTATTGTAAGAAGAGCTGTTATTCTCCCCCATGTTTTTATTTATTCATTTATTTCTTCCTAGCACAATGGATTCCTGGATGTTGATATTATACTGTGACCTGTAACCCATTGATATTTTTACTTATTTTGCTCAAATTGGCGTAGATTTGACCATTGGAAGCTCCTTCAAGTTGGTTTCTGTGTCCTTTCAAATCTCCCACCCATTATTTTATCAGCACATTCATATTTTTTGGCATCACAAGATGTTACAAACTCATCTTTCACTATTACTGCCCCAGTGTTGGAATCAACCATTTCTCCAGGAAACCAAGGCTCCTTTTATTCATCCCCTTAGTTTTTGAGTAGACAGTTCTGAGCGTGAAAATTCTCAATGACTCTCTATTACCTACTGGTCAAAATTCAGACCACTTAACCTAGCATTCAAAAATATCCATGCTCTGGTCCCAAAAGACCCTCTCAACTTTGTAGTTTAAACTTCACCTCTATGTACCCTAGCCTCACATAAACTAGAATTAATCATTCCCTAGCTTAGTGAGTTGAGATAGACCTTAGTTCATTTGAGCCGCTATAACAAAATACCATAGACTGAGTGGCTTACCAACAACATTTATTTCTCACAGTTCTGGAGGCTAAGCCCTAAGAGCATGGCTGCAGCCCATTGGACGTCTGGTGAGAGCTGCCTGGGTCACAGCCTTCTCGCTGTGTCCTCACACGGCGCACACGCACTCTCTGAGGCCTCTGTGTAAGGGCCCTAATCCCATTCGTGAGAGCTCTGCCCTCATGACCCGGTCACTTCCAAAGGCCCTATTTCCTAATGCCATTGCCTTGGGGGTTAAAATGCCAACATATAATTGGGGGGTGGGGGACACAGACATTCAGACCATAGCACTTTCCCTCTGAATTCATTCCTGATTGTCTGGGAATTCTCTGAAATTGTACTGCACATTTATTTTGCTTATGGCGTTATATACATCCTTGTTGGACAGGCTTTTTTATATTGGTCACATCCCCCTCACCTTGTTTGGAAGTCCTTGAGCACAGAATCTATATTTTACTATCTTATCTACCTTTTTATCTAATATGGTACCTTGAAATAGTAGGCATTCGGTAAACATTTGTTAAATGTTTACTGAGTGGACCTAAAGCTGGGGAAAATCAGGTAGAGAACCTCTGTTCCAAGTGTTCTAACTACCTCTGGAAGATAACCCGTTTGCCTGTAAGAAAAGGCTCCTCATCTATTGAGACTTATGGCTAGGGACCTTCTGGTAGATTGATCTTAATCAGACTCTTCTTTCAGCCTGAACTTGTAACCAACCCTGCAGTTGTAAAAACTGCTTTTGGAACTTAGTCTAGCACTAAATTCCAAGTATCTCTAGCCATTTTGGCCAGATCTTTTGAGATGCAGACCTCACATTGGAAGAAAGAGGCAGTCTTTGCCAAAGCTTGGTGGTCAAATGTGTGATTCATGATATAAGATATTTTGCCTCTTTGGAAGACCAAAAAAAAATTGAGCTTCAAAATGTTTTTCTTTTATGATTTCAAAGAAAAAATTTTTTTGTACCAAGAGAGTTACAAGTCTTTCAAATTTTGGTCAGAAAAGAACTATTTAAGGACAAAGGAGAATGTACCTCAAAAAAAATAAAGCTGCAACTGGGAGTTTTGTTTTTGGTTTCTTTTGATGTGAAAACAACAGCCTGACCTTACGAGGTTCTCCCCAGAGGGGCATCTGCCGGAGTTGTTACAGTGCAGTGGTGGTTTAGCCTGAGTAGGAGAGTACCCTCTAAATTTTCTCCAGTTGGGTCAGGGCATGGGAAAGTCTGACTCTTAGTAGTCCAGTCCTGTGCAGCGGCTGACACGGCTAGATTGGGAGTACAGCCACAAGTCTTTGTTCACCCGGATTTCTCTGTCCCCTTCTCTTAGGTGGATCACTTGGATAAGAATGGACAGTGTGCTTTGGTCCATGCTGCACTCCGAGGTCATCTGGAGGTGGTCAAGTTTTTGATTCAGTGTGACTGGACAATGGCTGGCCAGCAGCAAGGGGTGTTTAAGAAGAGCCATGCCATCCAGCAGGCCCTCATTGCTGCAGCCAGCATGGGCTATACCGAGGTAAGAAAGCAGGTTTTAAGGTTGGGTTTTTTTTTCCAGTCTGTGAATTGAAGGACATAGGATACCAGGACAAAAGGGTTACATTATTACAAAATTGCTACCCTAATTAATGTGAATTAGCTTTTTGATCACTGCTCTGAGAAAAAGGAAGATTGGACTCCGTGAAATACTTCAATTCTGAAAGCAAAGGTACCTGGAATTATGCGCACAGAATGTGAGAGTTGGGAAGGTCCTTGGAATTTATCTACTGCAGTTTTTTCCCCTCCTTCCACCCCTGTTTAACAGACACTGACACTAGGCTCAGAGGGGTTATTTATTGAGCTGTGTCCCCATGCAGTGTGGAAGGGGGTAGCACAACACTTAGAATCTCAGAAGGACCAGGTTTGAGTGCCAACTTTGCTATTCATTAGCTCTGGATGTTGGTTAGTTTACCTAATCTCTTAGAACCTTAGTTTCCCATCAGTAAAGTGAGTCTAACAAATTCTTTTTAACAAGGCTGGTATGAAAGGTACTTTGTACATTGTTAAGCACTATACAGATGGTATTTTTGCTAACTTATTTATTAATGATAGTAATAATACAGTGGCAAAATACATGGAATTGGTAGTGTGCTAGGATATGTTAACAACCAGCTCTGGAGAGGGGTGTGTAATGGAGCAGGAGGGAGAGAGAGCATATATAGAGTCACGTGCTGCATAATGACATTTCACTCAGCGACGGACCGCATGCGGTCCAACAAGATGATAACAGAGCTGAAAATTCCTGTTGCTGAGTGATGTCACAGCCATTGTAATGTCACAGTGTGACATATTACTCATGTGTTTGTGGTAAGCTCGTGTAAACAAACTTACTACACTGTCAGTCATGTCAAAGTACAGTAGGTACCATTCTGCGCAGTACATAACACTTGATAGTGACAATAAACAAATGTTACTGGTTTACATATTTAGCATACTGCATTTCTATCGTTACTTTAGAGTGTGCTCCTTCTACTTATAAAAATGTTTGCTGTAGGCCCTGTCTGGTGTAGCTCAGTGGATTGAGCTCGGGCTGCAAACCAAAGCATCGCAGGTTCGATTCCCAGTCAGGGCACATGCCTGAGTTGCAGGCCACGGCCCCCAGCAACCGCACATTGATGTTTCTTTCCCTCTCTTTCTCCCTCCCTTCCCTATCTAAAAATAAATAAATAAAATCTTTAAAAAAACTTTTTTAAAATGTTTGCTGTAGAACTGCGTGCCTGTTACTCCAGCAGCAGCCTCATACATCATATGTTTATTGCACCACCACTTCTTTGATTCAACCAACGGATCGAGAACATCATTTTCAATTATGCTTGATTTAATCTCATGTTGTTTTGCTCGTCATGGCCCCCGAATTCACTGCTAATGTTTCCAGGTAGAGGGCACATCAAGTGATTGACCTGGAAACAAAATTGAAAGTGATTAAGGACTATAAAGGTAAAAAATCAGTGAGGCTTATTGCTCCCCGGTCAGGCATGTCCCATCCACTATAGCTGCAGTCTTTAAGAACAAGAATAAAGAGATGGAAGCTGTTAAGGATCTACTTCATTGAAGGCAACAAGACTAAAAAAATTTAAGAAGGGCTTTTATCAGACATGGAGAAATTTCTAATGACCTGGATTGAAGACCAGACACATAAATGTATCCCTCTCAGCACCACGATGATCACAGCTGAAACAAAATGTGTGTTTGCAGTGTCGAAAGAAGAGGTGGGGCCCAACTAGGATGATGAATTTACTGGGTAGTTTAAACGATTCAAGAATCGTTATTCAGTACATACTGTGAAAGTGAGTGCTGATGTGAAGGCAGTGGAGGAATTTTTAGAAACTACATAAGATGATTGTGGAAGAAAATTACTTGCCAGATTTTCAATATGGATGAAACCTTCCTATTCTGGAAAGGAATGCCTGAACAGACTTTCATATGTAAGGAGTCCAAGTCAGTGCCAGGTATTAGGGCTTTTAAGGACAGGATAATAGGCTTGTTTGGGGGCAGTGTTGCAGGCCACAAATTGAAATCCATTGTGATCTGCCACACTGAGAACCCCAGGGCCTTCAAGCATATCAATAAGAAGTCATGGATGACCCAGCTCCTCTTCCAAGACGCCCCCTGAATTGCATTGCCAGTGAAATGGAGAAGTACTGTTCAGAGCATAATATATCTTTCAAGATTTTTCTTATTGTAGTAATGCTACTGGGCATCCTCCTTTTATCTGTGGTCTTCATCCCAATATCAAAGTGGTGTTGTCCTAAATACTACCTCTCTGATCCATCAATGGATCAAAGAGTTATAGTAGCTTTTAAGACCTGCTACCTAAGGAGGACCTTTGCCCAGGCTATTGCTGCAAGAGAGGAAGACACTGAGGCTCTTCTGGAAAGATAATAACATCTAGGACTGCATTAAAACCTTTGCTTTGGATTGGGGTGTTGTCACCAAGGAGTATATAAATGGCATCTGGAGGAAGACACTCAAGAGGTTTCATAGACACTCAAGAGGTTTCCTGACTTCATAGGATTTGCCAAGGATGAGAGGGGTGCAAAAATCAATAAGGCTTGTGGTTGGGATGGCAAACGCTTTAACCTGGTGTGAGGGTGATGTTGAGGAGCTCCTGCAGGTGATTCCTGAGGCACTCACTAATGAGGAGGTGCTGGAACTGGAACAGGAACACATAGCTAAAGAAGAGGCAAGAGAAAAGGAACTTGCACAAGAAAAAGAACCCCTAAGAAAATTCACAGTGAAGGTTTAGCAGAAGCTTTTGCAGAGCTCAACAAACTCCTTAAACAGTTTGAAAATAATGGACCCCAACACCAAAAAGTTTTCATTAATAGTGCACTATCTGCTTGTAAGCCAGTCTGTGGTGGGAAAAAAAGTAACAAACCACGCAAACCACCAGGAACATAATTTCCAAAAAGAATGACAGGCCCTCAAGAAGAGCCTCAGGCGGTGTCCTTCAGGGGGTATTCCAGAAGAAGGCACTATTATCATAGGAGGTGACATTTTCATGCATGTTATTGTCCCTGAAGACCTTTCCATAGAGCAAGCAGTGGAGGTAGAAGACAGTGACATTGATGATCCTGACCCTCTTAGGCCGAGGCTAATGTGTGTGTTTGTGTCTTAGTTTTTAACAAAAAGTGTTTTAAAAATAGAAAAAAGCTTATAGAATGAAGACATAAAGGAAATGTTTTTCAACAGGTATACAGTGTGGAAAATAACTTCTGACAAGTTATTTTGACGAATTAATACAGTTAAAATGTTACACTAAGGTTAATTTATTATTGAAGAAAGAAAAATACTCTTTTTAATTTAGTGTAGCGTTAAGTGTACAGTGAGTGTAAAGTCCACAGTAGTGATGCCCTAGGCCTTCGCATTCACTCACCACTCACTCACTGACTCACCCAGGGCAACTTCCACAGTCCGCAAGCTCCATTATGGTAAGTGCCTATACAGGTGTACCGTTTTTTATCTTTTATGTAGTATTTTTACTGTACCTTTTCAGTGTTTAGATACGCAGATACCTAACATTGTATTACAGTTGCCTATAGTATTCAGCACAGTAATGTGTGTACAGGTTTCTCGCCCAGGAGCAATAGGCTGTATACCATATAGCCTAGGTGTGCCGTAGGCTGCACCATCTAGGTTTGTGTTAAGTGAACCCTGTGATGTGCAGGCAAAGACAAAATAATCACCCAATAACACCTTTCCCAGAACACATCCCCATCATTAACTAATGCATGACTGTACTTCAATTTATCATAAATTTTACTGATATAAAGAACACATATCACACAGTTTACAAATAATAATGAAATATGCAATACTCTTAATTGAATGCTTATGTTAATGTTTGCTAAATTCATATCATAACTAACCTGTGGTTGCAACCATGATTTGATAAATGGAGTTTGTATCCCAATTTACTAACTCTTTTCCCAGTAATCATATTGTCACTAAATCTGATATGTGATCTACTGTTAAAACTACTTCTCACCCTCATGCAAATTATACTTATTAAACTGGAAGTTCTTTCAGCTTCAGCATAAATCAAATTGTGATTTGTAATGCTTGCCAGTTTCCAGGGTGTAAATACTCCCACCGTAGCCAATTTCAAGCTACAGCGTGACATCACTGAACACAGACCTGGGGGGACACACAACAGCATGATGCCATTGCGTGATGTTTCCATCCTGCAGATATAAAGAAATAGTCTCAAGAGCATAGATAATTATAAAATGTAGCTGAATAATCAGGAAATTATGAGATTTTATTCTTTTTGCTTTTGTTTTAAATATAATTTAATTTTTAATTAACATCTTTGTTAAACAGTGGGCCTGAAAAATTCCCGAGAATTTAACAGTCAGTTTTCACGGACCAGTGCAAGTCAGCTCCCCACTTCATGAGCCGCGAGCTGCTTCAGCAAAGCAGCTACCCTATCAACTGACCTCATGTGTCACCGAGGGAATATTCAGTAAAATTGGAGTTCTTATCATTTCTGAGAGGCTCTCTTTTGTAACTCTGTCTACAGCGAAACTCCTGGAAACAGAGCGGTTGCTGTCCTTCATTGTTAGCAGCCATTCTCCCTTTACTGTCCCCCACACAGTCCTGGTACTTTAAAAAAAAAAATCACTCTGCTCTGAAGAAATACAGGCCTTAAGTCTCGTCCGAATTTATTTTGCTTCTTGTTTATTGGTTGGTTTTATTTCTCTTTATTTATTGGTATCTTTATTGGGAGGATGAGGGATTGCTTTTTTAACTTAAATATGAGGAGTACGTAGTTTTTAAAAACCACGTGCTATGTGAGTTACGTTTGGGAGAAACATGCAAACCGACCCTGATAGAAACAAATGCTCATCATGGCAGCTTTGGGTCTCTTTGCTAGGACAGGCAGATTGGTCCTTTTGTGTGCAAGAGATCTCGTGACACTTGGAGCACCCAAGTAGCTTCCAAACCTCACAGGCTGTTATCAGCAGCATAGTTTTCCACCTGAAGTTTGAGCTGACACAACTTCTTGTTTCAGATTGTCTCCTACCTACTTGATCTTCCAGAAAAAGATGAAGAGGAAGTGGAGCGAGCACAGATCAACAGCTTCGACAGTCTCTGGGGAGAGACAGGTACTTGTCATGGACGTCACTCCCTTCTCTCGTGTATGTGTTGTGTTTGGGGGGAGATGCTCACTGCGTCTCCCTCCCGATTTTTGTCTCTGGCAGACCATGGGCACCTCTCGGGTGACTTTTGTATTTGAGACCAATTTGGCCAAAGTGGAAAGTCAAGCAGTTTTCCTCTTTCAGTCCTCTTTCCCTTTGGATTCTCCATACCATTAGCACCAAAATATTCTTTAAAAAAAAAAAAAAAAAACTTTCCCCCACTCTTGTTTTCAAATATTTTTAAAAGACTGAAAGTTTCCTTACAATGTGCCAAACCAGAGCAGAAAATAGTTGTGGCCTTTCCTTTTTTTATGTGGTCCGTGTAGCAGTTAGGAATAAATATTTCTCCCATCAAAATCGTTCTCTTCACCTGTAGTTGTACACCAGGAGCTTACATTTTTATCTGTGCCTCTGGCTTCGTCAACTGTTACCGTGGCAGAGTGGCATCTGACAGTGAAACTGACACAGTGTGAGCAGAGTTGCGTCTGGGTGCACATTGAAGGTGCCACCCTGTAAAGCACAGCCCTGTGCCCTCTCTCTTCCATAGCAAAGCGATTCTGTATCGCTTGGTACTTGCTACACAGGCAGAAGCCTCTTCCTTGTGACCTTTGTAGGAAATGGTTATTGTCTTTCCTCCAGGTCTGAACTGGAACATCTGGAAAAACATTAGTAACCTTCTATGTGTTTTTATGAAACCAGGGCAATGAAGACTGTAGAGTCACCACAGATATGTGTCATATTTGCCAGGAGGAGGAGACCAATATTGAAATGTCCAGTTTAGGGAGAGTATCTACCAAACAAGAAGGCTGTGTGTTTTGCTTAGTGTCAAAGTCTTATTCAAAATAAGAAAAGACTTGAATTCATTTAAAACGTATAATTATCTACTGAATTGTGATGTTTCCATCCATGGCAAAAATCTTACATAGGTTTCGTGGCTTCTTTAACATCATATAGAATGGTCCAAAGCCCAGGAATTTGCTCCTCAAACAATCCCTCCCTCTGTAAAACCAGAGGGAGCAGATGCCAGGCAGCTGCAACTTAAGAGTCTGTGACAGATTAAAGGAAAATGCACAGCTGGAAACAGCTGCTGTCTCTGGGATCCCGCCCTGAGGGAAGCCGGAGGGCAGACTGAGAGGAACAGACTGGCCAGGACATCAGCAGCTCTGGAGTAAGCATATTGTGACCTAGAGCTGTAGAAGGGAAGTGCTGGTTTGCCACTCCTGCCAGCGAAGCCTTCCCCAGCACAGCATTGCCATACCTCTCAACAGACTACTTTTATCAGGCCACGCACACATAACTTCTGAGGAGCACAGAAAAGGTAGTGGTCCAATGATGATGGATAGAAATTACAAGACTGATGGTCATACTGTCAAACACATTCCAGTGCTATACCGAAAAGAATTACTAAAAAATGTTCAAGAAGGGTGTGAACTAAGCAGAAGACTTATTTTTATCACTAAATTGTTTATTAGGATAAAACTTCATGGTCTAAGGACTTTTAAAACATTTCATACTTTAAAGTATGCAGTAAAGTTTGTTACATTGTCTTACACATGCATCATATCTCAAGATTGTAAAAAAAGCAATCAGAATCGTGTTGTATTTAATTTGATATTTCAGCATTATAAAACATAAATCATTTGCAATCATTTCAGCATTATAAACATTTCAGCATTATAAACATAAAATGCTATTTACATATTGTACAGAATGAAATGCATTTGTAATATAATTTATAGATCTATAGAAAGTTATTTGACCTCAGGAAAATTTGAGGGAAATATCTTTGCTATATAAAAGAGTTCCAGCAATTCACCACTGGTGAATAGACTGTGAGTTGCTTTTCTGTCCATAGTGATGGCCTTACTAAGTATACATGCTCCTTTCTAACTTACAGCACATAATCATTTAAAATTTATAATGATCCATTGAATTGTGATATTTCTTCCAAAGGCAAAGTCTTATATATGTTTCCCTTGTGTAGGGAAGGATATGACCCCCAGCCAGCTGGTTGGCATCTCATATCTGCAGCCCTGGCCTGGACAATGTAGTTTTCACCTGAGGAAAATATGATGTCTCTGACAATCTGTACCACTTACTGTATTGAATCTAAGACACCACTATGAGAAACTATATAATTATTATGTTATGTGCCATTACAAAAAAAAAAACCTCTGCCTATTAAACTGACACAATTCTTTATTATCTTGTCAATTGTAAGATGCATTTCCTTTTCAGAGATGTTAAAAAGTGAAGGAAGAAAAGTGCATCTTAGAATCAGTGAACTTTATCTTAGCATACCGTGAAATATTAACTGAGATGTAATTTTTACATACTGGGTTTTCCAAAAGCTGATCACTAGAATATCCAGGTTGCCTTTGTCCCACTTTTGCAGGCTCTTATCCTTCCAGATGGCATCTGCCTACTTTCAGCTTTCACCATCTGGCTGACCCCTTCTCATCCCACTAGCTTTTCAGACTTTTTATGGAACAGCACAAAAGAAAAGCAGTTACGATGCCAGGACTCTTCACCACTCCCTGCTTTCCTTTGTCTTTTGGGCACAGACTAGGACCAGCATTAAAATAAAACCTTCTAGCAACTTTGGATGGAGCTCCTGAGCCATCCCATGCTCAAAAGAAGCGAGTTCACAAAATAAACAAGATACCCTCAATTCATACCCTCGTCATCTCTTGCCTAAATTATTGTAGCAACATCCTAACTGGTCTTCTTGTCTGTAGCCTCACCCTTTTGTGATTCATCCCCCAGGCTTCAAGTAACGCGATCTTTCTGAGCCACAATCTGTTCATGTCCCTTTCCTGCTCACACCCATTCAGTAACCACCTGTAGCATTAATTGAGTTGTTTAATGTAGTGTAAAAAGACTAGTCGTGATCTCTAGCCTCATCTGTTGCCTATCTTCTCCAGTTACTCCAATAAAATAAACACGTAGTTCCCACCTTATTGCCTTTATACATGCTCTCCCTGCACCTGACATGCTTCTTCCTTGCCCTTGAGTGCCCAGAAGTCTCCTGTTTCTCTTCCAGCATCTAGCTCAGGTTGTCATCCCTTCCTGGAGGCCTTCTCAGACGCTTCTTCCTCTGTGCCACCTTCATGCAGCCGGCTTCCCTGGACTGACATCTGTTGTACACATCACACTGTATAATCATGTATTTTTTATTCATTGTTCTCAACCATGAGTTCCTGAAGAGCAGTGATAGTGTCTGACAAGTAGCTCAGCAAATGTTTAATTAATGTTGTTGTAGATAGCAGTGATCAGTGTTATGTCTCGCAACCACTTCTCTCCTATTGGTCTTCCATGACCTGTCTGCTGCACTCTTTCTAGGTTGAAAATAGAAACAAAAGGACCATTTGCTTCACTGACTTCTACTTAGTGTCAGCATCCCATCTAAGCCGACTTTGGCTGTTTCCCCAGCTGTGAGCTGCATCCTGTCTGCCTCTTCTAACTCCTTAGAGTTTGAGAAAAGGACCATTTATGTCAGATCATCTCATCAGATGCTGACAGGTTAGGGAACAAATTTTGTTACTGGTCTCTCAGGAAGAGATTTGGCTCCATACTGCTGTGTTGGTTCTAAGAATCAGTTTGTTGTTTTACAGATCTGGCTTTACTTTAATCTTTTTTTTTCCAAAAAGTTTTGATAAGGCTTCTGTAAAATCCAGCCAAAGCAACTCCTTGCTCTTGGATTTGAAAAGCACAGATCCCATTTTGCATAGCTGTCTTGTTCTGAGACGAAATCAGCCTGCTGTGTTAATAACCATGTCCAGCTATCAGCTTTGAGATTCTGGCCAAATTACATCATAACCTAAGCAACAGAGAAGATACAACAAAGAAAAAAGGCCAAATGGAGCAGTCCCTCCCATTTAAATGTGTCACCCAGTGGGTAGAAATGGGGCAGCCAGAGCAACATAGCTCCAGGTCAGAGTAGGCCATGTAAGTTCAACTTTCAAGATGGTGCCGGTGCCTTTCAGCTGTGTTCTGTGAACTGCTGTCATTACTGAAAGGCTCGATTCTGAACTACTGTCCATATTTTTTCCATATTTTGTGAAGAAGAATATATTTACTCCTGCTCCATGCACAAGACACTAAAAGGGAAGTTTGGTGCAACTCCATCATCTAGTAGCTACTTTAAATGGGATCTGAACATAGGAGTTAGAAATTTTCCCAATCATTTGTTTTATGTAACGCCAACAAGGTGACTCCGTGGTTCCTCACGAGTATCTTAACTCAGTCCAGTGCTTTTTTGCCCCAGTTCTACTGAGATACAGTTGACATTTCACGTTGTGTAGTTTATGGTGTACAGTATGGTGATTTCCGGTCAAGTTCTTAAGCAGCTCTCGTGTTCTGACACAAGAACTAAAGTTCGTTTTTTTCCCCCTGAACTGTTGGAAATACATACTTGAGAAAGAGGAAAGATCGCTTTGATTTTGATTTGAGGAGTAAGAGACAAAACTTTTTGTCAAGTAAATAATCAGACCCATCAATACCTGTACTCATCCATTCTGGGCTTGGAAGTGACCCCGATAGATCCAAGCATCTTCCCTTCTGCAGAAAACAGGACAGAAATAATGTTAGGGCTTCTAAAATAAAACTGAAAATACACAAAAGACAAGGCATAGATACATCTAGTTTAAGTGAATATATCTTCTAAAATTGTCACATTTTCCTTCATAAGCCCTTTTCACCATTGAAGAAAGAAAAGGTTACTTGAAGGTTTATCTTAGTGGAAATTACATGTTATTTTGGTTTTGCATATGAATCAGTTGTGGATAAATTTGGCCAAGGTCAAAGACAAAATGTCATAATTTTCACTTAAAAGAAAAAGATTACAAGTGACCATTTGATTTGAATTTCAGTTGCTTCCCTCTTTAGATACCAACATTTACAAACTGAAATACTATCTGTACCTGCCAAACATTATCTTTTTCTGATTTGTCGTTGGAGTAGGTACCCACAATAAAGGAAGAACCTGCTGACCACTGCATCAATTTTCCAAGTCAAATCAGAGAAAAGTTCTCTATCCTCTTTCTTTGTAACAATGTTTACCATTTTCCCTATCCTCATCCAACCCTCATCCATTCTTTTAAACACTAACCTTATGCATTTGTGATCCTCTTGAAAAATGAGACAAAAATATATTTGTTTAAATATGGACTTAATAGAAAGTATATCTCCAAATTCTTCTTGCTACTATTGAAATAATACTCAGAGGATGAAATAGGCACTCATAGAATCTCTACTGTGTCAAAGATCATAAACTACGGACAACAGCACAGGAAGAGGAATGCATGAGTTTCTTCCTGCTGTGTCTCTTATACTCAGTGTAGCTGTTTTTTATCTGTGACTCCATCATTTTATATTCACAAGAAAGAGCCTTCATAGCTTTGGCTGGGTAGCTCAGTTGGTTAGAGTGTTGTCCCAATATGTCCAGGTTGTGGGTTTGATACCCAGTCAGGACACATACCAGAAGCAACCAGTGAATGCATAAACAAGTGAGACAACAAAATCGATGTTTCTCACCCTCTCTGTCTTTCTCTCCCCGTCCTCCCTGTCAAATAAATAAACAAACAAACAACAAACAAATTAAATAAATAGAGCCTCTGTCACACGTCTCATCTTTATAACTATCACCTTGAACAGTTCTGGCCCTCATATAGAAATGGTTTCAGATATACTAGAAACATCTGTCTCAGCTAATGAAAACTGGTCTAAGGCCTGTGGACTATACTTTCTGACTTTGTTTTTTGGGGGTCTAAGGGCCCAGAAATAGAGGCAGGCCAGGGATTGCTCCTAGGTATAATTCTAAAAAGAGATCTTACTCTGCAGAGGCTCTCTTCTCTGCATTCAAGCCACCCACAGACCAGGAGAAGGATTGTAGCTAGGAAGAGGTACCAAAAAAGAGGTAGGTCAGAGCAAAGAGCACAGACAAGATGGGAAAAAATAAAACTAAGTAAGTTTGTTCATAGGTGATTTTTCAGTAAATTTGTTACAATTGTCTTCATATATTGTACATAAGCCCATTTAAGTGAGGTCTTATTCATTATTTTTCCTTAAAAATTTTCTTCATGGCAAAAATAGCTAAAACTGTTATTCTTGGAGATGAAGTAGCAATCAAGTTAATGAAACACTGATATACTTCCATGTTTAACACAGACGGTTAGAGACAGCGAGAGCCACCTGTTTTCAGTCTGTGTTCTCTGCCCTTAGCCCTGACAGCTGCGGCCGGAAGGGGCAAACTGGAGGTGTGTCGTCTGCTCTTGGAACAAGGGGCAGCAGTGGCCCAGCCAAACCGCCGAGGGGCAGTGCCTCTATTCAGCACTGTTCGCCAGGGCCACTGGCAGGTAAGCAGGGCAGCTTCTTCCAGTCCCATGGACAAGGGTGAGTGCCGGGTGGGAATTTCTGATGCATAGAGCAAAAAATCACAAGCTTTGGGTTACCCAGAAGACGTTGAATTTAAGGGCCTCAGTATTGTTAATATGCTAGTTGAGACGATGTCAAAAGTTGACATTGAAAATCGTCATCATTTCTAGATTGAACAGAAGGACCAGCTACTTGTGGCCTGGTCATAGAGGCACCTCTTCCCAGAGAGCATTTCACGGCATCCGCGGGCTCTCAGGCAGGTTCATGTCTCAACAGAGACTGCAGTCTCTGGTGTCTGAGACTTGCTAAAAGAAAATGTGGTGTATATAAATTCTAGTTATGTGCTCTTCCCAGATGTTTGGCTCTGGAAAAAATGCTAATTTATACATTTAGGGTGGAAAAGAAAGAATATTGTTAATATTCCTTCAAAATATTCAAGTAGAAAAAAAAGCTTTAAAAGCCAAACAGTGCTAAAGAGTTATTAGACCTGTCTGGGGTAGCTCATCGAATTGAGTGCAGGCCTGCAAACCAAAGCGTCGCTGGTTCAATTCCCAGTCAAGGCACATGCCTGGGTTGTGGGCCAGGTCCCCAGTAGGGGGTGCACAAGAGGCAACCACACGTTGATGTTTGCCTCCACCTCTCCCTCCCTTTCTGTCTCTTGAAAAATAAATAAATAAAAATTTTAAAAAATTTTTAAGAGTTATTAGAGACACTCTATTATATTCAGTTCAGTCATAAATATTCACTGCAGGCAGCTTTGCAACTTTTAGAGGTCAATAAAATAGTGCTGACGTAGGTAGTGTGCTGGAGCTTAAGTTATGGATTGCTTGGTCTACATCTCGGCCATTGTTATCTTAAATTCTTTTTTACTTAGTGGCCAAGTCAAACATTCAGAGGTGAATTCTTCTCTTTTATCTATCCCTGACAGAGTCAGAGATCAAATCGCATGGTACTAGGCCTGGGCGGGGGCTGGAGGGGGCTCTTGCAGTGTAAAGTTACTTGCAGAGGTGACCGCCCTGTCCAGCAGTGGGGCTGCACCCAGCACCGGAGCCGGCACGCCTGCATCTGCTCAGCAGCTTGTCTGACAGTCCCTGTTTCTCTGCACTTGCAGATCGTTGACCTTTTGCTCACGCACGGAGCTGATGTCAACATGGCAGACAAGCAGGGCCGGACTCCCCTGATGATGGCTGCTTCCGAAGGCCACCTGGGGACTGTGGATTTTCTGCTTGCACAAGGTCAGTCCTGGGATGCTGGAGCCGGGTGGTCAGTGCCCATAACAACATAAGGAACTCATGATTTCCAGTGATGGGTTCCAAAAAATGTTAAAAACAGGTGTTATTAACCCAGCTGGTTAAAAAATTAAAGTCCATCTCCTCTCCCCTTATGTACAGTGGAACCCTTCTAACTCTGACATTCTCTACTTCCTTATGACTTAAGGGATCTTTAGTATTCTAATCAAATTAACATATTCAAAACTCTTTAAATCAGTAATCTCCAAACTTTGAATTTTTAATGTACACTCAATAAATGTTCATCTTCCAAGGGTTGTATTTTGATTTTAACTTTATCAGTTATTTTGTAATCGTGCATAACTAGTATTTTTCCTGAATCCAAAGGAGGCAAATAGAGGCTGAGACAGTTGCTGAAAATGGGACCCTATTTGAGGACTGAGGATATTATTATCTACCTGTTGTCATAAATTCCTTTTGATGCTTGCCGACATCACACATTCCTGGTGAATGGGAAATAAGTTAAAGGATACACACCACCATCAAAACATCCTGGGCTCCTTTTGATTGCTCTGACCTCATTTACTGTGCACAATAGTAGTGAGTGGTGGTGGACCTCTGTGGGAGAAGAGCTGGAATCCCTGGTGACTCTACAGTATCTAGTAGAACTTGAGCATTTGCATGAAGCAGGAGGTAGTGTGATTGGGGTTGGCCTGAATGATTTCATTCCACTTAGTCTCTCCTGTTAATAAACTGGACCTAAAACATCTATTCGTAAACGTATACACTTCAAGGAAACCAATCTCCTGAAGAATCATGCCCAGGTCAGAGCTGCTGAGGGTAGTTGAGTTAGGAAGAAGAGGTTTCTTCTAAGATTTCAAACTACAACTCAGTCAGATACTTACTGGAGCTTGAGCTGTGTCTTTCAAAGAAGATTTGTATCCACAACCTCAGCTCACAAGGCGGGTCAGAATCAGAGAACTGCTCTCCCAGGGCACAGAGCGGTTCTTGTTTCCCCAGTACACGCTACCAGAGAAGTCTGGTTCCTGATATCTCTCCTCACTTCAGCTAAAAGGGACTTGGGGGAGGAAGAGAGGTATGCCTACATTCCCAGGAGAAGATGTGGCAGGAGTAAACGTCCCAGAAAAGCCCAAGTCTCCTAGAAAAGGCAGGACCTCCTCAGCCACTGATAGCCTTTAGGTGGCTGCACAGTGTCTGCCACGTTCCAATAGAAGCTCATCCAGCACAGATTCTAGCAAGTTCTTCTCCCTTAACCACTGCAGAGATTCTGGTCTTCATACCATTTCATTTTTCACACTTCAGTGAGAAGCTGTTTACTAAATCAACAAATTATACGACCATTTGTTTAGCCTACATTATTTGTAGAACACTGAGCTTGGAACTGTGAGTAATTTTTAAAAATTAATATACTATAATCTGTGCCCTCAAAGGGTCTGTATATAATGTGGCAAGGAAGGGATGAAACAAAGATAAAAACTACTGTAAAAAGTGGAGAATCCAAACTGCTCTGATAGAGGTATTTGAGTTAGAACAGGACAGAGTTTGAGATTTAAATAGGAAAAATGTTCTGTGTTTAGGGAGAGGGAGTAATGTAATTGAAAGGCGAAGGAGGAGTAGCAGTGCATAACAGGTGTGGGGAAGTACGCACGTTGTCCTGTGATATACTCGAGGGCTGTTGGGAAATACAGTGGGAAACACATGTGCAAAGAAATTGAAAAGGAACAGATTAAAAGAGTTTGGACTTAATTCTAAAGGCAGTGGGGGGCCTTTCAAGATTTTTAAAAAGGGAATTGCTGCTAAAGTTGTGCTTTTGAAAAAAAATCACTCAGACAGTAGTGTGAGTAGCAGACTTGATGAAAGAATTATAGTGGCCCAACGGATCCATTAGCAAGCCATTGTAGTAGAATGGATGAGAGGTAATGAGGCCCTAATCCAGGTGCAGTAGCTGTTAGTAATAACAGAAGATCCAAGTGCAGAAACAATTTTGGATATAAAGATTGATTGCATGTAGGAAATGAGGATGCATTGAAGATAACTCCAAAGTTTGAAGATGGATGTTTGGGAGACCTGTGATTCCATTAAATGCAAGCGAGAGAAAAGAGAAAGGGGGAAGATTACAAATTCAATTTTGGAAGTAAATTGAACATATGGATTTATTTCATATGTATCTCCTTTTAATTTCTTAAATTTCAACTTTTCTTGTATTTGGAAAATCAGTTAATCTGTAATATACATCCAGAACCTTCTTATCCTGTTTTTTTGTTGTTGTTGTTTTTTGTTGTTTTTTTCCACCAATTGTGAACTCTGTCCAGGGAATTTATAGATATTGTATCTAAGAAGACCCCTTGGATTCTGTCCCATAGTCAAAAAAATTCCATGTTAAAGGTGATGTTTTAATTGCAGACTGTACCATTATGTAAAGATAACCCAGTACATAAACAGCTCCCAGTGTGTGAGAGGTATGGTTTCTTCTAGCCCTTCATCCTGCTGTGGGAAGCCTCAGAGTCTGCTTATCTGACCTCTAGGGAATCAAAGGTGATAGGCCAGATAACTACTGAGTAGACCCTGAGCTGGTTGTGGCAGGTCCTAAGCTTGATCTGACACCTGAATCCTGTCCTGCTTAGGAGGCGGCCTAGAAAGCGTTTTGTGTGCAGTAAGTTGATCTCTAATTTAGTAAGTGTGACATGCCAGCTGTGTGAAAAGAATGATCTTAGGTACTCTTCAGAACTAGCAAGGAAATAATAGGCTTTTTGCCATCCAAGAGCTTACAGTGTAGGCTGGGAACCAAATTTATATTGAATTTTAGATTAATTACAAAACAATGTGTCAAGTGAGCTTGATCTTTACAGATGAAAATAGACATTTTGAAGGTAGGTGCAGAATATAAAAGGGACTGAGAGAGTAGGCACGAGGCTAGTGAAGGCTGACTAGTTCAGTTAAACTTTGGATTGCCCCTGTGGCCTGGGCTCGGTCTCTTTCCTTGAGTCCATCTCCGCAGCATTCTGTCATCAGTGATAAACATGTGTTGAACTCCTGTTTTATGAGAATCTCTTAAGGAGTTTATACTATTATAAATGAAAGGTTTTCACTGAGTTCAGAAGACATTCACTGAGAATTTATTACATGCAAGTAGGATATATTAGAAAAATAACAAAATAAGGCGACATGTTAAGCAGATTCAAGGAGCGGTAACAGTGAATGGTGAGAAGCTTCTTGGAGACAGATTTGAGGTGGTTCCTAGGAAATGCGTAAAAGTGAGGCAAGTCATGGGGAAAGAAAAAGTGTCCCCGCCTGCGAGCAACCTGACTGGCAGTGAGGGCTCAGGAATGTTTACGGGAGATGCCAGAGGCAGTGAGCTCGTCCATTTCACCAACGTAGAGCATTCTTCCAAGGGAGTAATGACACTAAAGGACAGAGTGTGACTGGGGACAGACTGGAGGACCTGCAATACCCAGTAACAAAGCTGGACTCTCTTCTACTGACAGCTTGTAGGATTAATTTTTTTAACAGTTTTTATTGAAAGGTAACTCACATATCCAAAACAAAAGCTGTGCTTCAGCAGAATGTACACCTTAAGTACCAGCTTTCCCTTCTGCTATGAATTTTCATGTTTCCTCAGCCCTGTATTGTACTCACTCTTATAGGTGCCTCCATTGCTCTGATGGACAAAGAAGGATTGACAGCCCTCAGCTGGGCTTGTTTGAAGGGTCATCTCTCTGTAGTACGTTCTCTGGTGGATAATGGCGCTGCCACAGACCATGCTGACAAGAATGGCCGCACCCCACTGGATCTGGCAGCTTTCTATGGTGATGCTGAGGTGGTGAGTACCTTTAAACAAGCCTCTGGGTTGTAGGGAGAGGGAAGGTTCTCCATCCCTAATGTTTTCTGGGGTTGAGGGTTGTGTATAATGATTCCTGATATAAGGTTCTTGGATCTATACTTGATAGATGACAGAAATATTCAAAACACCATTAAAGACTACGGGTATGGGTATAATGTAAAATACCACGGCTGACCAGCCTGGTTCAGACCAGCAGTTGAATAAAGGGCAGGCAGCAGCCAGACCCCTCAGTGGAGCAGCACTGAGCCATTGTCCTGGTGTTAAGTGCTCTGTCTCATCCATACACTAGGTCCAGTTCCTGGTGGATCACGGGGCCATGATTGAGCACGTTGACTACAGTGGAATGCGCCCGTTGGATAGGGCAGTGGGGTGCCGGAACACTTCTGTCGTTGTCACTCTTCTGAAGAAAGGAGCCAAGATAGGTAGGAGAAAGGAAGAAGGTGCTGGCCATCTGTGCCCAGGGGCCAGACTGGCCCGGCGGTCTGGCTGCCCTGGGTGTTTGGTGTGAGTGTATATAGTTTCCCCTCTGCCCTGGCCCTGTTATTGTCCCAGTGAACAGGAAGGCTCTTGTCCCAGAGAAAGCCATCTGAGCCATGGTCTACGCTACCCTGTGTCTACAAATAACATGGTTACAAGCCATGCCCCTAGTGGCCTTAGCCAGGAGGCTACTCTGACCCTGAGCACATCTTGGTGCTAATGCCTCTGTACTCACGCCACCCTGTGAGCATCCTGGACCCCTGCACGGCCGTGAGCCTTTGCTTTCCCTTGCTCTCTGTGTGCTGCAGACTCTCAAGGCCCTGCTGCTGCTGTCCCATTTGCTGCCCTCCCACAGACCTATAGACAAGGGTTGGCTTATATGCTGGCTTTTTTGCTGCCTGCCTCTCACTGCTGCTTTTTCCTTCTTTTTTTTTTTTCACCTTCATCCATTTTTTTTTCCTCTCCTACAACTTTTTGTTTTCTCCTTTCTTTGAAGGTTGTCAGACGTTACCGAGTCGCCCACGAGGTATATCTCACCGCTGTCAGCATCAGGCGTGGTCTGATGGCTTGGTCAGCTTTGCCTTCTCCTCTTTGATTTGGCCTGCATGAGTCCCCCACCTCTAATCTTTTAATTTACTTCACCTTAAAAGAAGATTTTTTTTTTTAATGACTGTTGTAGAGAATAACTTGAACTTTTCATAACTAACCCTGAAAAGCTTAGTTGGTGAATAATTCAGGCATCTGTAAACTAATCGATTTAACCTTTTCTTTCTCTCTGGGGGCTTGTTTCACGTCTGTTTGACATTGGGACTGTGCTCCCGGTTCACGGGGAATCCAGGGGGTCCTATTCAGCACTGACAAACGAAGGGAGCCTTCAGAGCTCGAATGGTTTCCCTCTGCAAGTACATGTTTAAATATTAACAGACTAAACACCTGGGGGCTTTGAGTCCCAGATTCTAAAATAAATTACTCTTTTTGGATATTTAAAATCATACGGTGACATTTAATGTAAACCCTTTCTCCCAGTTTTCTTATTTAAAATAACTCCCTACTTAGTCGTTGCCTGCCCAAGTATTAATACAATGTGCAGGCTTTGCTGCCCTCCTGTGGCGCAAACTCAGACAGTTCAAATATTCTTATTTTAAGGTGAATCCAAATCCAACGCAGCTTCCTGGCAGTGGGAGTCACTGAGATACTCCCAGGTCTAAACGATGAGGAAATCGTTGTGGAACAAGTTGTTCTCTCAGCAGAAATTTCCCCAGGATGTTTTTTTCACCTAGCTTCCTACCACCCTTACATTGTATGAGTTTTTTACCCATCATGCATCCTGTACACTACAGGTCCAGCCACATGGGCGATGGCCACCTCCAAACCAGACATCATGATCATCCTGTTGAGCAAGCTGATGGAAGAGGGGGACATGTTTTATAAGGTGAGGGGAGGGAGGAACAAAGTTTCCTCCAAACAGCCACTGTTTTCTGCATATGGAACCTGCTGGAGTCTTGACAGTTCCCATCTTTGGCTCTCGAGACAAAGGGAGCACACCGTCCCTTGGAGACGGGCTCATAGGTTGAGGATACTGGGGTTTTGCCTTCCCAATATGAGAGCAAGAACAGCCTGCACGTGATCAACTATAGCCTGTAGCTGATCAACCTGCAGACCTGGCTGTAACCACTACTAGGCAGTTACATAGATTCTACATGGGACCTGAAAATTCAAGGGACAAGTAAAACTAAAATTGTGCACTACAGATATTTCCAGTCCATGGAAGAGTCATTGATCTTGCCTTTCATGTTTAATCTATGCATAGATTTTAAAGTCTGATAGTAATAATAGTTCATCAGTGTCCCTGAGGAAGAGCAACACAAGTAACAGTTATAAGATTTGCCTCAAGTCACTTGTGAATGACAGGACAACAAAGAGTGGAGTCTTTTTGTACTCACAGTTCAAGCAGAAGGCTCCGTACCCTAACACAAACTCTCATGGCCTATAAAAAGCCCCTCAAGAACACTCCATGTCAGAATTACCTCACTGTGTTCAGATTAGCTGAATCATCTTGTCCTAAAGGTAAATACCAATCCACCCCAGCTTTTGGGAATGGGTGTCACTGAGACCTCTAGGCCCAGAGATGAGGAAATGATCGTGAAGCACGTGATTCCCCTCCGTGTAAGGAATGCACAGAGTTCCTGAGAGCAGGGTGGCTGTTCCTGAGGACCCTTTGAGAGAGAGTCAGGATAATCTAAGGTTCTTAGGCTTCATGTTTCACATGACTTCAGCGAAAGGCCTTTTTCACTGTCACACTACGGACTTCAGAGTGACACTGCCCTCAAGAATACAAACCCTGGTTATAACATAGCTTCTGATATTCTAAGACAAGGAGTGAGAATGGGCACAGCTGCTACTGTTCCCACCCAGAATTCTGCCTTGGAAGACTCCAAATCTCTCCTCAGTGGGAGGTGCTAAAGAGAAACTAAGAGATCAGGATCCCTGGTAAAGTTGCAGCCACACGGAAGAAGTGGGCAGATAAAGATCAGCCAGAGGAGTGGGGTGCCTCCTACATCGTTCTCGGCTCAGCTCACAGATTTTGCAAACACAAATTGTAAGAAAGGTTCAAGGCTCCCGTGACCAGTCCCCTACGTTGGCCACAGCTTTACTTGGAAGTAATCATCTTCCAAGATTACTCTTGGAAATCCTCCTACAGAGTCAGATAGCATCACAAACTCTAGAAGCTTCACTTCTCTACTGCTACCCTACCCCACACCCTTTCCAAAAACAGAAAAACCGATTTGTATCATTTTATGCCGTGAGATTAGGGAACCAGCAGCTAACTTGTTTTAGATCCTACATCCTTTGTGAAGACGAGAATGACCTCTTCTAGGGGACTAGCAAGGAAAGAGTTCCAGACAAGCCAAACTTAGGGAAGTAGTAAGAACTTGGCATGTTTCCTAGTGGAAATGATATGTGTTGCAGGGATCTTAGGTCAAGAAAAAGCTCCTTCGAAATGAGTGAAGTTAGTCCCTTAGGAATTCACTTGGGAAGCTGGGTCCCAGGCCTTTCCTGCCTTCTGTCTCACCGTCAGTGCCAAACCTACTCTCTAGGTGGTGTTTGGGAGGGCTAACCCTTAGTAATAACTGGAGAGAGAGGAGGAAGGGCATGGAACCAAACCCACACAGCTGCTCAGCACACCGACTCTGTGTTTTGCCATCTCGTCCTCCCACTAGAAAGGTAAAGTAAAGGAGGCGGCCCAGCGCTACCAGTACGCTCTGAAGAAGTTCCCTAGAGAAGGGTTTGGTGAGGACCTGAAAACCTTCCGGGAACTGAAGGTGTCTCTTCTCCTCAACCTCTCGCGATGTCGCAGGAAAATGAACGTAAGTGTCTCTCATCCCAGCTCCTCTCCGCAGTCCTGGAAGATGACAGTCCCTGTCACTCACCAGCTTTCCCCAGTCCCCTGAAACCCTTCTCTGGCCCATTTGGAACTTGGTTGTCCTTCACAGAGCACTGACATTTGCAATTTGAAGGAAATTAACTCTTAAGTATAATATCCATATCTCAAACTAGAAAAGTTAATGCTGTGGACACTTTATAGCTTTTTGAATGTTCATAATTCCCACTGAAAGTGATTGAAATGCTATCATCATCTTCCCCACCCCTAAGTCAACTTTCTGGTCTTTGGGAGAATGTGAGAGCGGTTGTCGCCGCAGTTCCAGCTGCGATGAGATACGAATTTTAGTCATTCCCTTCCTTTCTAGAAGACTCGAGTCATTTGATAGATGGGCTGGAAAGAGGGCTCAGGACCGTGAACTTCAAGATTTAACCTCTAAGGCTACTCTTTAACCTTTCACTCCTTTCCTCATCTTTTTATCCTAGCATGTCATGTCCCATTCTTATTGCAGAAAAAAATTGAGAGCTCTTCCTGGTCCTTTATTATCTCCCAAGTAGTCCTTGGTCCTTCGTGCCTGCCCTGCAGACACCGTCTCTGGTGCCCTCAGCAGCCTGACATGCTTACACTCCAGGGCCAAGAACCCTCTCTCAGATACTGGGAATAGCTAGGACCGTGTCAGGAATCACGGGCGCCCACCCGCCTGAGGCCTCACCGTGCATCGAGAGGCAGACATCATACAAGCCAAATAGGAATGTTGTTCAACAAAGAACTCAGCGGTACAGCAGTGAGATTTCAGCCTCAGTGGCAATGGATCTGCTGTCAGTACCAGAAAGATTATTTGTGTGTATGATCTTCATACCGTCCACCTAAACCATGACCATGAGAAGAGCCATGATACAGACTGGAGTGTCTCAGAGGACACAGGGCTCCAAGAGGCAGAGTTGTGCTGGGTGCTACGGAGAGTGGGGCTGCACTGGAGGTTCCCCTGGGAAGAAGGGGCAGTGCCCTCAGGGCAGGCGATGAGGTTCTTTGAAACGAAAGAACCTCCACCAGGGCCTCCTGTGACACCAGCTAGTGAGAGTAAGACAAAGTGCGGGAGCTGCTGCCAGCCTAACAAACCGCATACTTCCTGTGACCAGTAGTTTGCTTAGCACATGAAGTCTGTCTTCCTGGACAAAAAATTGACCGTTAATTTTTTTTAAAAAACATTTTTACCTATGCCCCAGGCCCTTTTTCTGCCGGAGGCCTTGTTTCTGCATTAGGGACCACGAGTGTGACCAGAGGCTGCTGTGCTGTGCTGTGGCTTTGACATTAGAAGAGAAGGGGCACTTCTCTCTGTGAAAGAGGAACATCTACAGCTTTGTGCCTCCAGGAAGCCTCAGTGGTCAAGAGATGTGGTGATAGCACAGTCCCCTGGTCCTCTTTTGTTTTTTTATGTCCAGTGTTTCTTAAGTAAAGGACCAGTTAAGAGAAGGAACAGACCAGAGAAGTCCTCTGAAATGGAAAGGAAGCTACCATTTACTGAACATCTAGTATGTGCCAAGAACTATATACAGGGCATTCAGATGCTCTGTTGCTTTTAACCCTCACTGTGAAGGAAGTGTGGGTGAGAAAACATACGACACACTCTGAAGGGTCACAGAGCAGACCAGAGACTTGAATCCAGGCCCGCTGTCCCTGCTCCATCTAGTTCACGTTGTCAGCGCAGCCCCCATCCTCCCGGATCTCACTCATCCCTTAGGAAACCGAGGAACAGTGTGCACGGCGGGAAGGTGGGAGACAGGATGTGGTTCTTCGTGAGGTGCAGATGTGTGTGTTTGCATCAGGCACACGTGTGACAAGAGTTTGGGCTTCCACCCTGACCAGTGTGCATCAGTGGGTTGGGTGTCGCCCCGCAAACCAAAAGGCTGCAGGTTCAGCCCCCAGTCAGGAAGCTTGCAAGAGGCAACCGATCGATGTTTCTCTCTCTCATCCATGTTTCTCTCCCTCTTTCTCCTTCCCTTCCCTTCTCTCTAAAAATAAATAAAATCATTTTTAAAAACAGAGTTCAGGTTTCCAACTTCAGGCGCTTCATTGGGTTTATGTCTGGGCTAGAAAGAAGTTGGTTAGAAAGGCATTTTTATACTTACGGGCAGATGAAACCCCGTGAGAGGTTGAAGGGCCACGCAGGGCAAAGGCGGAAGGAATTGTCAGGCTGTGGGCCACTTGGGCAGAGCCATACCAGGCATGTCAGGAATTCCAGGTGTTCCATCCATAAGTGTCCAAAAAAATGTACATATGATCTGTGTTATTCCCAAGTTGTCTATTTTTCCTATCTCTTCAATGACTCATTTGCACACCTATTGTAATGACAGGATTTTGGAATGGCGGAGGAATTTGCTACTAAGGCCCTGGAGCTGAAACCGAAATCTTATGAAGCTTACTATGCAAGAGCAAGGGCAAAACGCAGCAGCAGGTGAGGAGAGAGAGAGAGAGGGTAAAAAGCAAGAGGTCTCTTTTCTGAAAATCTGGCCAAGGCAATGTAGGCCATCCTAGGGCACATGTACCCGAGTGTGTCTTTCCCCGAGGACGCTTGGGGCCCAGCTTTGGGGACGGCGCCCATCACACATACTCAGCCCAAGACGGGCAAGTCTTAGGGCTGTGGATATCCAGAGCGTGTTGCCTTGGGTGAGAAATGCCTTTGTGTTGTCGGAGAACGGCACCTTCTTCTGAGAAGCCTCGACAATATCTCACTCGCTTTTTATCCCCCAAAGCAGACAGCATGAGGCGACACTGGTGCCTTGAGAAGAGGTCACCTAAGCAAACATCCTCCCGACCCTTTCAGAGGGAGCAGTGGGGCGGCTCACTGACATCACAGGCTCCTCTTCATTTTCCTGCAGGCGTTTGGGGATCCCTGGCTTGTTTAATCTTCCTTCTGGGGCTCCCCTCAAGTCTGGTGGCATCAAACCTTCTTTCCTAAATCCCTGCTGCCGCCGCCCCACCCCACACATGCACAGAGACGGGAGGCCCTTGATGCCACGATTGAGAGGGCCCACGAGAAACTCCTTTCCTCATGCCTGTCTGCTGTGGTTTGGCCATTGGGCAGGAGAGGCCCCAGAAAGACCTAGAACCTGCCATCAGTGACCTGTGGATAACTTGACACTGTCCTTCATGCCTCCTGCCCAGCATCCCGCCCTTCTCCCAAACTGCCTGGGAAAGAACGGCTTCAGGTTCACGGACACAGCCAGAGCGGCAATGTGGTCCTGAAAATCAAACCTAGGGCAAGCCCACTGACGACAGTGGCAGCAGTGTTAGCCTTAACTAGCTGGGACAGCAGAGTTCTTCAGAAGCATGACTATCAAGTTCTCTTTCCCACAGGATAGTTCCTTTCCCACAAGGCCAATTCCTGCTTTTCTGGGAATTATTAACAGAGAGGATGGGAATACCTCTGACAGTCACGTCCTCGTTCGTAAATTAGAATCTGAGCTGCCTAGTCACCAAGCCTAACCCCTTCCCAGCGTTGATGGGGCAGGAGGGAAGAGGAGCAGTACTAAGGGACGAGAGGTAGAAAGGGCAGAGGATAGAACAGGCCTGGAACTTGGAGCCCAAATATCAAGAATATAAAGAAAAACTTCTGCTGGATTAGCAAGATGTTTAAGTGTTGTAGTTACTGTTTGGTTCCTAAGCTAATTGACAGTGACCCTGTAAATGACAACCCCACCCAGCCCTCACACCGCCTGGTGTGCATTTGGGCACTAAGAAAGTCTTCCTGAAGGGCCTGGCTGGACTGACAAATGGGGACATTTCTCCACGAATCCCAGAGAGGCCAGGGAAGATGGAGGCAGAACAGGTTAGGGAATCATTCTGGACTCTTCTAGAATGACAGCCTACCTGTTTCCTTCCTTACAAACCAAATGAAATAAAAAAGCCCCCGACACCCACAGATGCTCCCGCAGTTCTCTGAAATAGTGACCGTGTTCTCCACTCTGGGTGGTTCCTGTTGATTCAGAATAACTCCAGTTCCTGTGTTTACATTTTGTCAAGCAGACAGTTTGCAGCAGCCTTAGAGGACCTGAACGAGGCCATCAAGCTGTGCCCAAACAACCGTGAGATCCAGAGACTTCTGATGAGAGTGGAGGAGGAGTGTAGACAGATGCAGCAGCAGCAGCAGCAGCCACCGCCACCGCCACCTCAGCAGCAGCTACCAGAAGAAACTGAACCTGAACCACAGCATGAAGATATATACTCCGTGCAAGACATATTCGAAGAGGAGTACCTGGAACAGGATGTTGAAAATGTTTCCATTGGCCTCCAAACGGAGGCCCGGCCCAGTCAGGGGCTCCCTATCATCCAGAGCCCACCCTCCTCTCCAGCTCACCGGGACTCTGCCTACATCTCTAGCTCGCCGCTCGGCTCTCATCAGGTGTTTGACTTCCGGTCCAGTAGTTCTGTAGGTTCTCCCACCAGACAAGGCTATCAGTCCACCTCACCTGCTCTTTCTCCCACTCACCAGAACTCTCACTACAGGCCTAGTCCACCACACACTTCCCCAGCTCATCAGGGTGGATCTTACCGCTTTAGCCCCCCTCCTGTGGGAGGACAGAGCAAAGAATACCCAAGCCCTCCACCTTCCCCTCTCCGAAGAGGCCCTCAGTATCGCGCCAGCCCTCCCGCTGAGAGCATGAGTGTCTATAGGTCCCAGTCTGGCTCGCCTGTGCGCTACCAGCAAGAAACAAACGTGAGTCAGCTTCCCGGAAGACCAAAATCTCCATTATCCAAAATGGCCCAGCGGCCCTACCAGATGCCTCAGCTCCCTGTGGCAGTTCCCCAGCAAGGGCTCAGGCTACAGCCTGCGAAGGCCCAGATTGTGAGAAGCAACCAGCCCAGCTCAGCAGTTCATTCGAGCACTGTCATCTCCACAGGGGCCTATGGTCAAGTAGCCCACTCGATGGCTAGTAAATACCAGTCTTCACAAGGAGATATGGGAGTAAGTCAGAGCCGGTTGGTTTATCAAGGGTCAATTGGGGGGATTGTAGGGGACGGAAGACCTGTGCAGCATGTCCAGGCCAGCCTGAGTGCAGGCGCCATCTGTCAGCATGGAGGGTTGGCCAAAGAAGACCTTCCACAGCGACCTTCCTCAGCATATCGAGGTGGCATGAGGTACAGCCAGACACCACAGATTGGACGTAGCCAGTCAGCATCCTATTACCCAGTCTGTCACTCAAAACTGGATCTGGAGCGTTCCTCCAGCCAACTAGGTTCCCCCGATGTGTCACATCTAATCAGAAGACCTATTGGTGTCAACCCTAATGAAATCAAACCTCACCCACCAACTCCCAGGCCATTGCTACACTCCCAAAGCGTAGGCCTTCGCTTCTCTCCGTCTAGCAATAGTATCTCATCCGCCTCCAACCTAACTCCTACCTTCCGGCCATCCTCCTCGATTCAACAAATGGAGATCCCACTAAAACCGGCATATGATAGGTCATGTGACGAACTGTCACCAGTGTCTCCCACTCAGGGAGGTTACCCCAGTGAGCCCACCCGATCCAGGACCACACCATTCATGGGGATCATAGATAAAACCGCCCGGACTCAACAGTACCCCCACCTCCACCAGCAGAATCGGACATGGGCAGTGTCATCTGTGGATACCGTTCTCAGCCCCACATCTCCAGGCAACTTGCCTCAGCCCGAGTCCTTCAGCCCGCCATCATCCATCAGCAACATTGCCTTTTATAACAAAACCAACAATGCACAGAATGGCCATTTGCTGGAGGACGATTATTACAGCCCCCATGGGATGCTGGCTAACGGATCTCGCGGAGACCTCTTAGAGAGAGTCAGCCAGGCCTCCTCATATCCTGATGTGAAGGTGGCTCGGACCCTCCCTGTGGCTCAGGCATATCAGGACAACCTGTACAGGCAGTTGTCCCGGGACTCGCGACAAGGGCAGACATCCCCTATCAAACCAAAGAGACCATTTGTGGAGTCTAATGTTTAAAAGACGTTTGTTGGAGTGAGACCCATCTGTTTTCACTGCATATTTTCAGGCTTGGTTTCCACATTTGAGGTAGTTTTCCAGCTTAATTTCTCATGTAGTTTCTGTGTGGTGTTCAGAGGTGGCAGCCCACATGCTGAAATCCTTTGCATGCAGCCGACTGGGAAGCTGGCCTCCCGTGAGCCAGGACTTCAGTTTATCTTGTCTGTGCCCCAGCCACATGCTCTCTCCCTCTCTTCAGATGCCAACGAGGAGATTGTTGTGCCGTGTGCTTTATCCCAGGGAGATCAGACACACTGGTCAGCTTTTTCCAGGAGACAATCGCTTTCACTGATGTTCTTGTTGTGTAAATGTCTTCCTCCTTTTTTACAGAAATAAGATGTCCTTGTTCATTTTCTTCTAGGAACTTTAGAAAGAATATGATGCCCCTTTGCCTTTGCATTTGTATCCAGTGTTATCCAAACAGCCAGCCCAGTGCACTCTCGTGCCGTGGCCTCCGCCCCGGACTGCCAGCTCCCCGCCGTCAGTGGGACTTGAATGTTCATTTAGGTTATTGCCGGTCTTCCTGTGGGGGTAAAGGATCGAGGAGAAAGAGAAGAAATAAGTCTGTTAAATTGGAAGGAAAAATAATAATATAATTACTTGAAATTATTGGAAGGAAATCAACACTACATTGATTTTCTAAGAAGCATTTCAGGAACATTTAAAACAACCAGCCCTTTAAATATTTCAGTCAGCCAAGGAAGTTGGGTGAGGATCACAGATATTTTTTAATAATTCACTGAAAATTATTATTTAGATTTTTAGCTAGTAATTAACCACTAAAAATTACTGATTTTCCATGGGTGAGAGCAGGAATAAATAAAAATATAGAAAGAGAGAAGGAAAGACTGTTCTGGGTTCTCATTTGAGAGGCTGTACAAAGTCTCTGGAGAAATCTCCCTTTTAGATCCTGACAGATCACTGAGCACCATATTCCACAAAAAGTAAACTCTGCCTGAAGACTGGCTGGTGCAGTATCTTGTTAGTGGGATCTTCGCCTGGAGCCAGACTTTGTGCTCCTGGCCCTCTTTTTCTAAGCCCAGAAGAAATTGGTTCTTTGAGAAGCAAGCTGAATTCTCATGGGACTGAAAGACTTATTCTCGAAGTTCGCACCCAGGGCCATTGCAATCCATGCCAGATATCTGATTCCATTTTGAGATCTATAGTTTTATTATCTGTTATTTCTTTTTTTATGTAGGAGTGTTTAGGGAGTGATATTTGAAAACCAGGAACCGCAAATTATCTCCTTTCAGGATGAAGAAGGACCCCTATAGCCTGGGTGGGGACACCTGAGATAGAAATTCTTCTGATGCAGTCACCCCTCGCACACCTGTGTCTGTGGTCTTCTGACAAACTGTCCTGTGAATGACAGGCCAGCAGGAGATGGAAGACAAGAACACTGAAAGCCAAAGCCTTAGTACAGGCCTGGGACTGAGTGCTTATCAGTTTTTACAGTTCAACTTACTAAACAGCTAGAACTAAAAAGAGCATTAGTTCTCTGTTGTTAGGAATCATGCTGCTCTTGTTTGTAAAGGGCTACAGGAAGGGCAGTTCCCTGAATAAAAATCCATATGTAATCAGACCTGTTTGTCATAGTAAGTGTCCTCTGAAAGCACTGCTTAGACGTGGGGAGCATGAAGTTGAGATCAGAAACACTTTACTCATTTAGATTCTGCCAAATAGATGGACCCTCTGCCCCCAACCTTGCAATAGGCCGGGACTTGTCCCTGTGCTAGAAGCAAACAGCTGGGCTGACTCAAGGCCCAGACTCTTCCTGCTCTCTCCGATGCAGAAGGACTTGTCTGCTCAGCTGGCGCAGAGTGAGCATCAGTGTCTCTCTGTTTCATCAAGAGGCTAAAATGTTCAGCATTAGCACAGCCTACAGCTGGGAGCCCAGGGGCCTCTCACTCCCTCTTTGTCCAGGTCTTAACCCTATTGGGCTCTTTGCATCTTAACCTTTTTTAACCACCTCTCACTGAGGAGCTGCTGCTACATTTTGAGAAATTTCTCAGTGTCTCTTAGAAAAGTGCCCCTGCTTATTTGGAACATGCACATACCACCTGTACTCACCTATCTCGGTGGACAAACAGGTTCTGATGCCACTTCTCCCCAGGGTCTCCCTTTCGGTTCTCCAGGACAAAAAGGAGATTTTAGGGTCTCTACCTTATTGGGCAGGACACCTAAAGTGTCAACAGAACGCAATTCTTTTTTAACCATTGGAAGAGGGAGTGAATATCACTACTGGGCGCCAGTTGTGTTTGACGACAAAATGCCAACTGGACCTCACTGGGGGAGGAGACGAAGTTCTTCCTTGTAAGCAGCCTGCCCGTGCCCTGTTTTGCTACTTCACTGCCATGGGATGATCCTAGTACTGTACTTCAGAGTTGCCCGTCTCCCGGCAGCATGTGCTGAATCGATGTCTGGCTTCAGGTGGGGGGGAATTTTTCAGATGAGATCAGTGAGTTCCTCTCACCCAGTTCACATGACCCTGAAATGGAGACAGCGGTGACAAACTTCAGCTTAGAAGTTTCTCACCAAACTGTACGTTATGTTCACCAAGAATCCTTGCACTAATGGGTTTCCATCACATCATGTCTATAAATGGGTGCACTTTACTGTTTGAATTTGTAACTCTAATACTGGATATTTAAGTGTAAGTAATGTCTTCATTAGAAAATAGCAAAACCGCTCTTGTCTCTTAGTGTGTTTTTCAAGAAAAAAGGGGAAAAAAAACAGGAAATCAAGCAGTGGATCACAACATTTATAGCACAAGAAATAACTTGTATATAAGCATCAAAAAGATTAAGAATTTTTAAGTACAAAAAATATTTGCAGTGATTTTAAAGTGCTTTTCCAGCAATGTTCTTAGGACTCCTGAGACATGGTTACTTTATTTACTGGATCAGTAAGGCACACGATTAACAATGAAAAATTAATGTTTATTTACAAAGTAAAGGGAAAACCTGTGTAACGTGAGAATTTGGCATGGACAAAATGGAGACCATTTTGTATCTGCTGTCATATCTTGCCCAGGTTGCAGATGTGCACTATTAAAGTCCCAAGTTAATAGAGCACAAACCCTTCTTGTTCTCCTATGTGCCCCCTTTTTAGGTGTGTTTAACTTAAACTCGAAGGCTCAGGAAAATTCTGCTAATTAGAATCATGTACAGTACCCCAGGTTGTCGTCCAGAGATACAAGTTTACTAATTTAGTTAAGCCTGGATTACTAAACACTTTTCCTAAATTATTGTAAACAGAACAGCTTAGAGAAAGGTATTCTCAGCCCTTATATAGTATAGTAGTTTATGAACCCCTCTCTAAATATTGGTATTTTTATATTCCAGAGATGTACCCAATAGAAAAAGTAATCAGTATCTAATTTAATATCCTTAAGTATTTTCCTTAGATTTTCGTCGTAGACTTTGGGTTCTGTGGTAGTCACCTTGCTTCACCATATTTTGCCACTAGGTGTCACTGTGGCTCTGCACCAGGCTTGTCTGGTAACAAAGAAGGGCAGTATCTCTGGAGGAGCTGCTTCCAGGACAGCAGGCAGCCAGTAGGCTCAGAGTTCAGGAGGGAGAGAACAAAGGTCTGGAATGAGCTACTCACACATCCGTGCCAGTTGTACTGGCAAGATGAGCTCTTTGAACACTACCTGCTTTGCACCTTCAGCCAGGCAGAAGCTGGCAGGAGGTTGACTAGAACTCCCTTGCTGGGGTGGGTGGGTGGGTAGGTAGAAGACCTTTTTCCCCATGAGCACCCATCTCAATTCCTCGTGGCCACCAACTTTTATAACTCCAGAGGCGTCATAGTTGGATGGTTTGATTTGAAGATAGTTATTTTTGTACTGCAGAAATGCCTTGGACAAAATCAGTTGCTCACTGAATCTTTGCCACAAAATGGAATAGGCTCCCCCTGGGGGGCAGGATGTGCCTACCCCTGCCCCAGCCTCACCCGCCCTGCCTGTCTACCCCTGGGCTACCCACCTCTCAAGCTAACCTGCAAAGGCAGCCTGCTGCTGCTTCCACACCCAGGCCTGAGCTGCCCTGGTATGGGGAGGTGTGGCTTCTTCTCCTTTTCCTCTAGGAATTCCAGACTGACCATCTACCATTGACTAACAACAATGAACAAAGGGCTTAGGGGTAAGAGCTACCTACAAAGACGTGTCATGGAAACCTTCACCATGCAATGCCTTGAACTCAGCTCTGGCTTCTCCCGAGAAAAGGTGGCTGGCTGGCTGGGGGCCTGGACACAAGCACAATGGGGCTGGTGGAGCCATGTGCAGAGCTACTTGAATAACCACTGGGTCTTCATCAACTCCTTTATAACACAGACCACTCAAGGGCTGAAGTGTTGGTAACCTGCATTTCGGTGTCCCATGCCTCACAGCAGCTGAACCACCCTGAGATGCTTGTGGCCACACGGCCACAGTCAGAGCTTTGAAAGTCAGTACCAAATGAACGCATAATTGGACACCAAAAATCAAGTGTTACTTCCATGTCTCCTCACCCGTATCATCTCATTTCTCCCTGCCGACTCCGGGACATCTCCACTAAGCTGACCTGTCAGGTTTTAGCTGGGTGCATATAGATGCAGGCCAGCATCATTTTTGGTTTTTTCAGGCAGACCTACTCTGTGGAAAGGAGGGAGCCTAGCTACTTTGTTTTTCTAGCACTTGCTGGCTGGATTTTTTTTTTTTTTTTGCCTAATTACGAACCAGAACATCTGGTTAGGGGGGCTCGACTCAATCCCTCCTGTCCCCAAGACCAGACAGACAGATAATTCTGAAAAATTCAGTACTTGAATGCACCTGCCTTATTGTGTACCAACTTAACTGGGGGGGAAAAAGTTAGACATGCTGGCTCCAGATCTCCCTTCACAGGTTATTTTGGAAATCTGTAAATTACACTTCCTGTTCTGGTTTGTTTCTTCGTTTTGTTTTGTTCTGTTCCTTCGGCTGATTCCTGCTGAGAGGGGCCGTTCCCGTCAGGCTCAGGGCAGGTGCCGTTCTCAGGCGTGGCCTCCCTTCCATGTACCACTGCATCCTCGTCTCTGTTCTGTCTCCTCCAAATCCAAGATGATTTTAATTAGTACAGACATGTACAGTCAACAATTAAAGAGTGATTTGTACTAATATGATTTTGATTCTTCCTCCTCTTTGCTGTCCTTTCAAGACACTTGCTGGAAAAAGCTTTAATGCACTTAGTTTTCCTTTAGGTTTTCTATAACTCAGATGTAAAGGACTTTCTCTGTACAGTATATTATCCGATGCATGTTTGTTCTCTATCCTGATATATTGAACACCACACAGTTGTGAACTCGTGCCGTGGGGATGGCCCACACCCAGCAGAGGCATCTAGCCCCCTGTGTATAAGGAAAGACGTTTTCCTTTGCTGTACTTGCTTGAGCAGTTTTATTGTCTGTACATGTGAGCTGTGTGAGGTAGATGTGAAAAGTTCAATGAATGCATTTTCCTGCCCATGTATACAGATCGCCATCTGTACAATGAACTGTATGTATGAAAGCAAATGTACTTATTTATAAATGGGTAACACTTGGAAAAACATGGCGTTGTCGTGCTTTCTCCTTCCATTACAACACTCTCCGAGGAGCTGGCTCAGGCTCACCCTCACGAGGCCTGCAGCACCCAGGAAGCTCCCCAAGCACGACTTTGGCAGGTTAAGGTGAAGGCCAAATACGTGATGATTTGGTTGGTCTCTTGTGGGACATTCAGTGTCACCCCTCCAGGCTTTACCCACTCCCGGAAGCGACCAAGCACCTCCTCGGAGCTGGACACTGGTAGGTACTCAGCTGGAAAACGGCCCAGGGCCTGTCCGTGGAGGCGCACTGCATTTGTTGAGAAAGGGAGGCTTTTCCTTCAATGAAGAGTTTTTCTCCAGCCTTACCAAGGGAGCACTGACTTCTTGTTTCATTTGAATAGCTGAGGCTGCACCCAATCCAGCTACCAAACCCAAGGCTGAAGAGGACTGTCAGAGCTATTCAGCTGAGAGACTGTGAGCCGGGGGTGGGGGTGAGGAGGCAGGGGGACAGCCCTAGCTGTAGTTCCCAAAGCTCGCTTGGTCAGCACTGGAACCCCCTGCGTCTGCGGGGCTTTCTGTTTTCTTCACAAATCTGACCGGAAATTTCAGTGCTCACTACATAGACAGCTAGGCAGCTGCATTGTGAATGAAGAAGTTGCAGATTTCCTGAAACTGGCTGGAGACTCGGTACCTTTTTTAAACAGCAGCCGGCACGGAGTCCTGCAACCTTTCCTGCCTAGCTGCTACCTCTCTGTCTACTTCAGGGACAAGCAAGGAAGGAGACCACTTCCTCTAGACACCAGATTGTGCTGAACAAACATGCCTGCTGGGTGACTCCATCCGTTTCCCCCAAACAACCAATACCGCGGAAGCAAGGAAATGCCAGGCGTGCACAGTCGTCCCGGCCTGGACGCCGGGCTCATTTATGAAGGAGACGACTCAGGAAGGAATCACCTGCTCAGACAGAGCCATTCCTGGGCAGCTCCAGTTAGCCCGTTAAAAATCAAAAATGGATAAGTGGTTGGGGGCGGAAGTGGGGGAGCTTTTTAAGGATTCCTGGGACATTGGAAGAAAGGGGAAAGGTAGTGATTCCTTAAAAGCTAATTCTTAAAAAAGAAATTTGCCCTGAACCTGAATTAAAAAAAAAACAGCAGCAGCGAACAGCTTTGTGTTGCACCCCCAAGTCCTGAGTCAGGCGCCCTTGTAGCTCGGTGCACCACCATGCACGCGGTAAGCCCACCCCCTTCCGCAGGCAGAGATGGGCAGCACGCAGAGTCACCCTCTTTCAGCTTTAAAATTGGAAGCTGGAGGGGTATGGAAGAGGAGACCAAGTCCTCCTCTTCCCAGAACAAGGGTGGAGCATTCATAATAAGGGTATTGTGTCTGGAAGGCCTGTGGTAGGAAGGCAGCTCCCTCTGAAGAGACAGCTCTCTTGCGATGCGTGTTATGTCCCCGACACTGTGATAGGAACTTCACAGGTGTTCTCTAGTTTTTTTCCTCACATGACTTCTGACAGACGACATTGTTCTCTCCAGAACACAAATGAGGAAGCAGATCCTGAGCTGAAACACAGGTAAAGGTGGGGCTCTGGGAAAGGCCTGCCGGGGCTGTTTCTCCCCCGGGCCGTGCTGCCCCTTCCTCAAAAGAGCAAGTGACCTGAAAGACCGCAGAAGGAGCACAGGCCGTGGGTCAAAAAGGAAGCCCGGGAAATGCTACTTCACGCCTCTTTGGAGAAACAGCTCTGCCAAGGTGAAGAGGAATAACTTTGGCACCTAAGGGCTCCAAATCCAGTGAGAAGGGCCGGTCCTGCCCAATGAGGTGAACAAGGGACACTGGAGGGAGAGGCATCGTCTCGTCTGGGATCCTTTGAATGTTCACACACACAGAGACCCTCAAGGTCCAGAGGCTAGTGCAAAGGCCAGAGGTGAGATGCCACACTCCCCACTCATGGGGCCAGGACGCCTCTGCCTGCACCCTGAGAGCCAGCAGCCCTGACCTTGACTGAGAGACCAGCCTGTGACATGTATCTAGCAACATGCTTGGTGTGTTTTTAAGCAAATGAAGCCCCACGTGGAAGTCTTGGTTCAGGACATAAGACTCTAAAGAAGCATAAAGCAAAGACCTCTGGCCCATACGTCAGAAACCAGATACCACATGAAAATAAAGGAAATGTTAGGAAGAATTCATGTCACCAAAGGATTATTTACCTCATCAGAGGATCTGCTGTATGGTTCCTTTACAGAGTGACCATCTGGCTAGTTTAAGTCCTGGAGCTGTTGTAAGCGGCAGGGCTTTTCAGGAGCACGCAGTGCGCCCTGGTGAAATCCCGCCCAGCATTTCCATAAACACATCTGCTGAACCTCAGGAAGTGATCTCGCATGGACCCTCGGCTTGTTCTCAAAGCTTTGCTGCTCTTCTTAAGGAACAGACATATTTTAAAAGGAAAATAGGTTAATGGAAGACTGGGGGAGACCTCTTGCCTTGGCCTTCATCAGGCCCTTATGGCTTCACCTTCCAGGCAACTCTCGCGGAGAGAAAAGGCTTCTCTAGCCACGTGGAGGAGCCCCCCACTCGTCCAGACACTGGACAGTTAGGGGCCATTTCCACTTACCTCTGTGCCCTGCCCAGGGTGCTCTGTTCCTCGACCCTAGAGGAACCATACTCGTGTACCCGACTCTGCTAAAAGCACTGGCTCCTTTCATTGTCACAAGAAATGAAGGTAGCAGGAGAGACATCTGCTGTAGACATTTATTAAATCATCTGTTGCATCAACACTACATTGTATTTCAGAAAAGACTGGTCGCAGGCAAAATAAAATCACCACGGATCAGCTTTCTGAGGCTTTTTTTGCTGCTCAGTCATCCAACACCCACTTTAGCAAACAGACTGGCTGACAGACTTTTATTGCAAACCTGGGGTTCTGTTTCTCTATGTGGCATTCTGGCAAAGGGGACCCACAATTGTACTTTGGTAGTTTGTGTAAGGTGGAGCTTTCTCACATGTAAACATTGGATTGCACAAGCGTGTACCAAGTGACGAAAGAATCAATGACACTCCTGCCGAGCACAGTCTAACCGAGCCAACACCCTCATCAGGCGCGACGCAGGGGAGCCCGGAGAGGCCAGGTGGGAGCCTGGGCAGCCTGGTGCCCTGAGGAGGAGGGCGCTGGACCACAGCCGCCTGCTGAGAAGCACAAGGGCCTGAGGCAGGCCCAGGGCCAACGCCGAGCATTACAGATCCGAGCGGCAGAGACTAGCCCCTTTCTCCAAGGCAGCATGTAGCTGTGAAAAAGGCAACCGTTAAGAAAAAGGATGGTCAGATTTCGAAATGTTACTAATTTCTTCATTTACGTAAACTGTACATCTTGAACTGTGTCACGTTCCTCAAAGCCCACAAAACAAGGAAAATGAGGAGAGAGCGTTCGCCAAGTCCAAGACACACAAGGTCAATGCCACAACCTCGTTATTTCTAAGCTGAAGCCAAGCAGTGACTCAGCCGACAACACAGTCCACGTGTGGGGTTGGGGGATCAATGTGATTCGGACTCAGTTCCAATGTCCTGCAGAGAAGGGCCCTGTCTGGGTGGGCAGGTGAGGCTGTCCTCCTGAGCAGAAGAAGGCAGCCCGCCCTGCCTCCACCTTCCCCATCCAAAGAGTAAGGGGGCAAGTGAAGCAGCTTTTCATTTTAAAGAAGGTTTGTGTCATCAGCCTCTGGTCAGAGCAGTGCCTGCCCTGGCTCGTGAGGGTGGGGAAAATGGGAATCGCAGGCCCAGATGCAAGGCAAGCCACCGCCCACACTGGCCTACACACAGACAGCCACCTCCTCCCTCTCCAGCTGCCAAGGGCAGGTGCATCTGCGGTCCTGTGCCCCATCCCTCTCCCAGCAAAGCCATCCGGGGGCCAAAGAGTTAAAGGAAGGGAAGGCTCAAGAGCACAGCTGGGCCAAAGCCACATCTCCAGAGCTTTCCAGGGGCCAGTCCCTCCCCTCTGTGGGGGACCTGGCTCTGAACACCAACATAGTTTACACGTAACATCACTTGCTCCACTGCCAGAGACCCAGCCCATTCGGACCACGTGTCACCCAGGCTCATGAAACTCCTGGTTTGAATTCAGTCACACAAAGCAAGTCTTGACTTTGCCAGGCCTGTTGCTGGGGCCCCAGGTTTCTCCTGCAGCCCTTGGACTCGGCCCAGCAGCGGCTGCCTTCACGGGATGTGTGTGTGGGTGGGGGGCACTCTCTGTCTCCTTTAGGGGTCTGAGTTCCTGTGACCAGAACTGACCACCCAAATGCCTGTGCAAAGCTGCTCCATTTGAGGGAGTGACAGGGACAACACAGGCAGGGGTCTGCACATGACTAGCAGGACACTAAAGCAGCAGTGAGGAGGGGGAAGCAGAGGTGGCCAAGCCCTACAGCCCAGAAATCACTGCTCAGAGTGGCACGCTGCCCCCCACCCCCATTCCAGCCAGCACCCCGGGAGCCGGGAATCCGCCAGCAGCCCCAGAGGCTGTGTGACAGACGCCTGTCAGACCAGGGCCTGAGGAGGCCCCCACAGCCAGGCCCTACCCCCCACCCCCACCCAGCACAGCCTGTCACTGGGAGCTGGGGCTGTCGCACTCCGTCAGTGTCTTGAAGTCCATGGAGAGCGCCTGTTCTTCAGCCTGGCGGGGGCGCTTCCAGTCGGAGCGAGTCAGGATGTAGAGCACGACCACGCCAAAGCCGACCAGCAGCAGGCCCAGCACGTTGGCCAGGACGCCCTCAGGCTCGAACGTGCTGTACTTGGCCCTGCAGGTCAGGGTGGGAGGGAGAAGCCACCCACATGGTCACCGTGAGGCCACACGTCATTTGCTCATTTGCCGGGGCGACCCGGGCCCCTCCGCCCGCACCCGGAGAGAAAGCCACTGTGTGGCTGACTCCACAGAGGACTGGCTCCAGGGGCAGAGGCCCAGGGGCACAGGACACTCACCCGAGTTTAAACAGCAGCGCCTCCTTCAGGCCCAGCAGGGCTGTGCCCACACAGAGGACGAAGATGGAGGCGCCGAAGAAGATGTGCTGGGGGCGATATCGGCTCCGCAGAGAGAACGACGCTCCCGGGAACAGGAAGAAGCTAAAGCCCACCAGCCACTGGAAGGAAAGGCGAGGCGGGGACTGGGTCAGACTGACCCACCTGAGGACACCTAGACAGGCTGCGAACCCCTCCACCCACCCACGGGTTTCCTCCGCCTTTAGAGCCGTGCAGTGGCCGAGGTGGGGGCACTGAGCACTTATGGGAAAGGTCCTGGCCAGAGGCCTGGCCCGTGGATCCCCCTGCCTGTGGCCGAATTATGTGCGTGTCAGCTGGAGGGATGCTGGGATCTGAGGCCCCGTCGCCTGTAAAGTCCTGGCTGTACCCATTTCAGAATCTGAAAGCAGCATCCGACTGTACTAAAGCAGCCCCTGCCTCCCCTCCCCTCCCCCCTGTGGCTGTGGAGCTGGAAGGACGCACCTGCACAAAGTAGAGGATGAAAACGAGGATGCCACACCAGCTGTGCAAGCTGTACAGGTCCGCATAGCCCTTTTTCCTGTGGTAGTCGAACACCGCCACCAGGCCTGGACCAGAGACAGGGGACATGTGAGGACAGGCTGATGGGGGAAGGGAGCGGGCGAGGTGACCCTAGAGAAACCCGACTAACAGGGCCTTCTGGGCTCTTTCCAGCAGCCAGTGTCCTGGCCTGGGATGCCTGGAGTGGGGACAGGGAGGTGGGCAGGGCAAGGGGAGGGGGGAGGCTTCGCCCAGGAACTCACCCACCAGGGCGGTGATGAGAGCGAAGACATGCAGCAGCCCATGCAGGACTTTGGTGGTGCGTTTGGCCTCCTTCCTGAAGACGCGGTAGACCAGCAGGGCTGCGGGGTGAGCAGGAGAAAGTCTGTGTGCTCCCCCACCCCGGGCCATCCTGCCTCAGCAGCTGGCAGCAGCCCGGGCTGAGGGGCAGTCTGAGCCAAGGGCTTCTCCAGGTGCCCCAGCCACAGGAGTAGAGGAGAAACCAAGCCTCCACAGGCCCAGCAGGGACCCTCCGGCTGGGCCCTCTGGGCCCCATCCATCCAACACCTCGTCAGGTGTCCTGTCTATTCCAGGCTGTGTTTTAGGTTCATCATGCAGTCACACCGAGGTGCCCCCATGCTTCTGGGCTCCCCTTATAGCTATGATGGTCCTCGAATAGTCCAATACAGAAGGCCGACCAGATAGTCACTACTTTCACAGCGAGCGGGCTGGGGGCCAGCACCACCTTGCTCCTCCCCCAGAGAGAGGGCTGCTGAGTCCGACAGTCCTCACCGCCCCCTCTTCAAACAGCCCTGCAGAAGACAGCTCAGTGCCCAGCCGGCCTGGCCTCCTCCCTGTGGGGCACACACACTCCTCATCCAAGTAGGAGGTGAAGGGGCTGCGACCAGGCGGAAAGGAGGAGCCATCCACCAATGTCAGGGCCCTGTTCAGACTCCCAGTGTCCCCAAGCTCCAAGCCAGCTTCCTTCTCTGTCTTTTCTAGAATCTTAGATTTGTCTAACGGGGAGAGACTTCCAGGGACAGCGGGTCACAAGGTGCCTCCCTCGGGAGCAGCGCCAGGCAGCCGGGCAGGACTCACCGTCTCCTTGCAGGAAGACCAGGCCTATGACCATGCACAGGGGGTGCACGTTGAACTGCAGGGCACTCTCCCAGGCAATGCCGCCCCGGTACAGGCCGAGCCAAGCGCCAGTCACAGCCACCACAGTCAGGCCCAGCAGCTGGGAGAAAGCCACATAGTAGGGCAGCGCTCCGGTGCTGGGGCTGGGAGGGCTCTCCATGCTGAGGTGGCAGCTGCAGGAGAGAGAGTAGAGCTCAGAGGGTCTACCCACAGCCTCCAAGTGACTGATCAGCCCAGTCCCCTCACCCCTGCCACCGCCCTGTCCCCCACCCTGTGTGGATACCACAATGCTAATAATGCGAGCTCACCAGCCCCCCTGCTAGGCCCGTCCACACCCATCCTCCACTTTTGGAGTCCCAGAGCAGTTCAATGGAAGGGCCCAGCTGTGCTGCTCCGCGATGGCCCCAGCTCCACATGCAAAGAGGGTGCAAGTGAAGGTTCTCTGAGTTCTAGGGAGACAAGAGGGTCCAATGCCTGCGCTTCACTCTGCTTCCTGAGGCCCTGAGCTTTCTTGGGTGGGTTCACAGGTGAAATGCAGAGAAATGAGCAAATTCCTTAAAGGTACAGGGCCAGTCGCATTGTGTCCTTCCAGGTGGATCGTAAACTATATCTGGTGTGAGAAGTGGGGCGCCCACCTCCCCATCTGCAGTTTTTCACCTCGAAATTGGAGCAGAGGAGTCCTGCCCAGCCCTCAGCCCAGGCCCAGCCCCGGAGCAGACCTCCAGCACGACGGGACAAATGTGCTTGGACCCCCGTGCCAGACGGGACCCAGGGGACAGGGGCAGCCAGCAGCCTTTTCCCCTTCCTGCCCCCTCTTCTCCCTCCCACCTAGGGTAGGTTGGACCTGCCCTCCATCCTCAGGTAAAGTTTCCAGAACTGAAGGCCCCAGAAACAGACCTATGAGGGGAGCCCCCACGGCTCGGAGCTCATGGGGAGTTCCATGCACACCACTCAGCTCACACCTTTCTGTGTCACAACGAGCAGGCCACCTGCCGTGCCTCACACAGGAAAGGCTGGCTCGCAGGGCTCAGAAAGCCTTGCTCTGGGGGCTGCACGGAGGGGTGTGTTTCCGGGCTGCTCAGCCCTGTCCCTGCAGTGTCCCCACAGTCTCTCCCGGGGCCACGCTGGCCTCCCTGCCGGGTCTTCACCCTGACTCCGTCCACTCTCCTGCCCCGGGGGCCGGAGTCTCCCCGCAGCTGTGAAAACATCCTGCTTCTCCTTCCTTATCAGCAGAGGGTGACAGCTGAGCGGAGACGGTTGACTGACAGACTTTGGGGGGTCACCCCTCTAATCCCGAGCACACTCTCTACCCTTCCTGTTCCAGAACCAATGTCCAGGCGACCTGGCCTCGTCCCCCTGGTGCTCAGCTATCTTCACCCCAGTTCTCTCCTCCATGTCTGACAACTGTGGGCAACTCTGCCATTTAAAGGGGGGGGCTGTTAGTAATACGGACTCCCTACAGTACAACACAGGTCAGCAGAAATATGTAACAAATCAGCACTTTGATTTATATCCTTACATCCTTTCTTCTAGAAATGTATGTACATTCTTCAAACAGGATCACACCGATTTCTGACCTGCTTTTTTAACTTACTGAGAGATCATGCATATCTTCCCACTTGTTACACATTTAGCTAGCCTTCAGTGTTTCACCAAACAGACGAGATGTGACCATCTTTGCACACGTGCCTAACTCATTCCTAAATGGAGAAGTGGAATCCCGAGGGAAGGGCCGGGCTCCTTTCCAGGTTTCGGCACAGTCTGCTGGCCACCTCCCAGAAACACCCCCGGGGCAGGCGGAGCCCCTGCTCCGGAAGCCCTGGTGGACGGGGAAGCCCCACCTGGAACTCTTGCCTGTGTCCTCACCTGTCACCTCTACACTGGTGATTCTGAAGTCCAGTGCCAGCTTTGTCCTCGGTCAAAGCCCCATTTCTCACTGTCCACTAACGTCTCTCCCCCGACACCCTCAAACGCTTCCGACTCAGCCCCTCCAAAGTCACATTCCTCTCCCAGCCACCCTGGTACCCGTGCGGTGGTCCTTCCCCTGTCCCAGCCCTGCTGCCCCTGCCGACAGGCTGCCAGACTCAGGGGGCTCTCCCCCAGGCCTCTCACCGTCAGTCCCTCCTGGCCATCTTCACTGTCACCAGCCAAGCCAGGGCACAGAGCTTCTGCCCCATCTCTCCACCCCCTTCAGTCTGTTTGACTCGCCGGCGTCGGGGACAGGGCTGTGAGCCCGCCACACGAACAGCTGCTCCCTCCTTGCCAGTGAAGCGCCAGCTCAGTAAGGTGATCCTCACTCGGTTTCCGTGTGCAGCCCCCGGCCACCCAGGGGGGCTGTCACTGTTCGGCTCTGACACCACAGCCCCTGTTGTTTCCAATGCTCACACTCCTGCTCCCTGCGACAGCCCCTCCTCCACTCCCCTTCCCCACGACCTGAAATGGATATCCTGTTCATCACTTTACCTGCCTCCTCTGTGTCCCCAAGGCTGGCCTGGAGCTTGCTGTTGGAGTCCCACCTTCCTGAGCTCCTGCGAGCCTCTCTGCTAAAGCACCTGCGAGCCCTTGAAGGCAGGAAGCCTGTCTCACTCTTCCTGGCGTGTCCTCAGGGACCTCATGCCTTGCCTGGCTCCAACGGAGAAAATATCCTGAAGAGAAATGCTGTTCTCTCCTTTATTAGATTCACCCCCAGAGAGCCTGGGGCAGGCAGAATCTAATTAGCTCTGAATTAGGAAGGACAGGAGGGGCCTGCTCTGCTGAGTGGGTGGGTATCAAGGACCATCACTCCTGGCCCTTAGGGCTGCTCGGTGGGGAGCCAGCCAGAGCCAGCGCTTTCCAGCCAACCAGTTTCCCGATGAGACAGGCAGAAATCAGAGTGGGGCGGAGGCGCATGCAGGTGTCTGCGGGGAGGACAGGGGACTTCGTGACTAGGGAACCCCTACTTTGTCCTCAGCCCCTCGATTCTCCTGTTTAATATTTGTGATAACAGTATTTTCCCAACTGGATGGATGAAATTGGGGTTCAAAGAGGGTAAATGACATGCCCAAAATTATCAGCAGCAAACAGCTGCTCCGCCCAGTTGTCCCCTGAGCACGTGCCACGAGCCGGACACTCTGCCTGAGGCTGCAGCGGCACAGGGAAGGCCCGCCTTCAAGGGGCTCGCACACACAGTGCAGAGCAGAGACAGATTTTAAAGAAAAGGGCAGTGAGAATTCAAGCCGCGAGTTAACGCAGGCCTCTGAGAGCACTTTGCGCCGTGCACGGGAAGAACACCTCCCTCCTTCAATGCCCTCAAGTGGCACAGCCTCTCCACTCAGCCTGCGGATTGGCTGTCGGTGTTGCGACCTTGCTCATTACAGCGCCCAGTCACTCGGGCAGAGCTGTCCTGTTTCCCAAAATACTGAAAATGCCGGGTCTGAATGGGCTCTTGAGCGGGTCTCCCAGGCAGTCTCACCCCTCCCACGCCAGTCCTCCTGTGTCCTCCACACACACCCCCCCCCAAGGCTGTTTAAACCCACATCACAGCAGCACTGGTGTCCCCTGGGACTCTCCTGGGAGAAAAACAGGGCAGGGCAGGAACAGATGGTTAGGAGAGGAGGGGTGACGGAGGGCAAGCCAACTGCAAGACCTTCACGTCAGCTGCTCCAGAAGCAGCCCCTGGTCCGTCGGGGCTGCAGGTAACTAAGCATCCAGGACGAAGCGAGAGATAAAGGATGACCTTTGGAATTACGGAGGCCCGAGCTGTCCCTGCCGCCCCCTTCCAATTTGAGGGTGATTTTTAAGCCCAAGTGTGAGGGGGGACAGGAAGACTCACACCAAGCAAGACCAGCCCACCTCTGGCAGGCCTGTGCCTTCCCACCTGTGGGCGACCTCACAGTCAATGAGATCCAGGCGTGAAAACCCAGATTTACAAACAAGACAAAATAGTGATGTCTCTGTGTTTAGAGACCATGAACTGCAAGACTCCCTCAGCAACGGCACTTCCCCATTGCTTGTTCGGTTCAACAAAATTAACAACCGGTCTTCGTGCAAGGAGGGGCTGCTTTCGCGGCAGGGCGGTTCGGAGAAGCATTTCAGTGGGCCTGGAAGGAACTGACCCACCCACAGCCGCGTCAGCATTTGAAACCTTGCGATCATTTGAGGGTCACTCCCTAGTAAGCGAATGTCTTTGGGTCATGCTCCTCCAGTCTGGGCAGCAAGAACACCCTGTCGCCTTCAGAGGCCTGCGTTAACTCGCGGCTTCCTTCCTCACTGGGTTGCCCCCCGCCCCAACTCTGGCTGTTCTTGGGCGTCCTTTGTTCCCAGAGTGAAAATGTGGGCATTTTCAAGGGCCTGGAAGCAGCCACTCTCCATCCCCAAGGTTTCCTTTGCCCAGGAGAGCAGCCTTCAGAGGACAGGGGGTTCGTGTGGCCCCTTCCATGGCCACTGTCCTTCCTCTGTCAGAGCACCGGATATGGGTGACAGATCTCTGGCAGCTCCTGGGACAGTCCGCCCTCCCCTCCCACAGCCACCTGAGTCAGACTGCACTTAATGGAAGCGACAGGGACAGGAGGAGCCGCAGGGCTGGGACGTGCTGAGCTCCGTGTGCCCACTGTTTCATTAAAGATCACCGGGCCTAATCTCATTGTTGGGGCCAGACTGCCCCGTCCTGCAGCCTGGAGGCAGGGGGCCTGGCTACTGCCCTCCTTATCGGCAGCAGGGATTTAACTGAATTAGAATAGACTGTTGGGGGTGGGGCTAGATCTTTTCTTGATAGGGGAGGGGGGAAATCTTAATTGTTCTAGAATATGATAAAAGAGAGGTCAAATGAGGACTGGGCTGCCAGATGGGGCACTTTCTTATCACCTGACATCCAAGTAGCCCCCCCAGAGGTAGAGCTGAAAGCCAGACACTGACCCCACTCCTCTGTTAGGTCTAGGGGACGTGGTGCCAGGGCTCCCATTACTCATGGGGACCCCCATCCCCCACAAGGTTTTATTTCTGTTAAAATTGGGTGAAAAAATAAATAAATTTGGTGGTTGAGTCCACCAAATTGGGTGGGTCCAAAAGTGGTTATTTTGAACCCAGCCTGGACTATATTTGCCTTTATACCAATACAGTTGCAAAACACGATTTGTGTGAAGGGGGGCCGCACAGGGCGAAAGGGCCGGGGGCCCACGCAAGGCTCCACGCGGCCCTGGTCAGAGAGATGCGACCTGGAAGCCAGCCCCGCGATTTGTGAGCGTGTGCTCCCAGACAAGCCCAGTCTCCCTGAGTCTGCTTCCTCCTCCGCAAGGCAGGAGGATGCTGAGGTTCATCCACTTTACCGGCCTGAAGCAAAAATTCAGTGTCATAAATAAGTACCCATGCCTAGCACAGTGCCTGACACACTGTAAGCCTTCAGTCAACAGCAATCTAACAAACACTGAGTCTGGTCTTAATCGGAAGAGTCACACGTCAAAAGCCGTTGACACATGAGGTTTGGAGCCACAGAGAGCGAGGTGGCAGCGGACAGCAAGACCCCCTCTGATAACTCCACACTCCCTCCTGTCCATCATCAGCTGTCCACGGAGTAGAAGCCCCGGGTCTGGGGTGACTCCTCCACCAGCGCCTTCTGCTGCTGCTGAACCACCCCGAGCTCTGCCGGCCCAGGAGAGGGGGCAGGGCAGGGAAGCACTGGGACGAGGCGGCTGGCTCCGCGCTCGGTTCAGGAGGCTCCTCCTAGTGGGGGCGCGGCGGCAACGCCCTTTCTCTGTGCTGGGCTCGCCTCGACAATTACAAGTGGCCGCGTATTTTCCGCCTCAATCCGATTTCACAAGAGAAATCAAGGTATCTACAAGAAGTTGGCAAAGCTTTTTTGTTTGTTTAAATTTGCTCTGAAAATACAGGAACAGAATCGAGACAGACTGAATAATGAGTCTTAGGAAATCCTCAAAGACCGCGGAGGTAGAATGAACGCGTAGAGGGGCGGTCAGTGCGCAGAGGGGCCTGGGAGGGGCGCCAGCCTCCGAGGACACGTCGGGACGCCGGGATCCACATGGGTCTCTGTGGTATCCTGGGGGAGAGGTGCGCAGGGAGGGGCGGTGGCCCTGCCGCCCTCCAGGAGGCAAAGGCAGCAGCAGATCCCTTGGCGCAGTTCTGCACCCCTTGTGCCCACAGTTCCGGGCCCATCAAAGCCAACCCAAGGAGTCAGGATTTCCCAAATGAGCAACTCCTGTTCTCACACCAAGAAGCTGAGGATGTCGGAGGAAAGCAAGGAAGGGGTCTAGCCATATCAGCCCTGCTACGGGGCAGAGGGGGGTTGACAGTCCCCGTTTCGGGTTTCAAATGACCAGTCGTGGACCCTCTCAGTCTTCTGCCCTACTTCTACCCTGGGCATAGAACGTGGCAAGATATTAGCCATAGGCCCATAGATAAACTTAGGGTCCCCTGCCCCTTCATTCTAACTTCTGCGGACTCGCCACAGAGGTAGCCCTGGGGCCGAAGGCTCAGGAACTGGACACGCTCTGTGACCTCAGGCCTTGCCCGGTGGCCCCGGAGCCATGAGAAGCAGGTGACAGGAGACAGGTGCGGCGGCAGGTGAAGGCAGAGAAAGACTCGCTGCGGATCCCGGCTCCCGGCCTGTTCCAGCACGCGCGGTGGGGGCTCACCTGCGCCTGCCCTCCCGCCTCGCGCGGGCCACTCCGCGCACACACCGGCCCCCCGACACGCCTCGCCCGGACTCCGCGCCCCCACCGGCCCGGGCCGCCTACCTGGCCTGGCGCCGGGCCCCGAGCTCGGCCCCGCCGCGCCGCGCCGCCCACCGGCCCGCGAGCTCCGTGCGCCGCGCCCCGGCTGCTCAGCCGGTTCCGCGAGTCGCGCCGCCCTCGGTGTCACGGCGTCGTCATGGCGACCGGGCGGCGGTGGCTGCTTGGCCGCGAGGCAGACGACGTGGTGAAGGTCAGGCAGGGGCTCGCGGGGGGCCGGAAGTGCCTGACCACTCCCGGCAGGGTCTGGCCCCCAACTGTCCCCTGATCTCGGAACAGGGCCCCGTCAGATCCTCGCCTGGGCCTGGACGTCCGCTTGGCACGGGCCGCGGCGCAAGGCTTTGCAGGGCGAGAAGGCAGCCACCGAGAACGGCCTCTAGGCACGAGCGCGGGTAACCTTTCAAATCCGGGCCTCGCGACCTGGCTTGCGGGGTCTCCCACGTTCGGGGCCGCATGGGGGAGTCTGCAACCCCATGGATGTGGACGGAGCCCTTGCAGCCCAGGCCCAACTCAGAGGCTGCGGGAGAGGCTGAGGAGATGGGCGGCGCAGGGCCCGGGCCAGGCGCAGAGGGAAGGGGTGCCAGCCGGGAGCGCAACGGGCCTGGCCTGCCTGGTGCCCGCGCTTCCACATTCCCTCCCTTCCTTCCCTCTCACCTTCGGCTCTACCCTCGCCCCGCCCTGGGCCTAGGTGGCCACTAGGTGTCAGACACTGCCCAGTCCTTGGTCCACGTTGCAGCCCAGAGGAAGATGTCTACAGAAAGTTGGTCATCCCTCTTCCCTGGTCCGCCCCCACCCCACCACACACACACACACACACACACACACACACACACACACACAGTGACGTTTTGCCCCTTTCCCCAAGCCTTTGCCTGAGACGCACTACCCAACCCCCCAGGCCAACTAACCTAAGGATACAAAATCAGTCCTTGCCAGCCTCTCATGAAGGCCTACACTGCCACAGGCCACTAAGTGGGGGTTGGTGCCAAGACCAAGGTTAGGAAGCAGCCCCTACTGCAGCCCCTCCAGGTTCTTTTTCCAGGAAATGGTGTGCGTAGATAACAAGTCCAGCTCAGGCTTCCCACAAGTTCAGAACAAAAGGTTCTTTCCTGTTGAAAGCCTGGCAACACTCACCAAGGGCCTGAGGATGGGAAAGAAATGGGGTTTCCTCCCCTGGTCAGATAAGGAAGCCTCAGCAAAGGAACACCCCTCCCCCACCCCCCCCACCCCCCGCACTATGGGCCTCCCAAGGGCAGTGGCCAAAGGCTCCTGGAGGGCTCCAGCCCAAGCGGCCTTGGGGAGCCACACCCCTTACAGAAAAACATACTTTCAAGCACAAGGCACATCACCCAAGGATGCCCACTGCACAAACACCGCCAGGCCCTCCCCTCAGACAGACTGAGCCTAAACCCTCCATGAACATAAACTTTGTTGCAGTAGCTTTCCAGCTGCAGGGAGTTCGTGGACATTTTAAATTAAGGAACAGCTTCCTCCGGGTACCGGGCAAGCAGCAGGCAGCAAACGCCTTGAGAGTTGAATGTGGAACTGAGCCATTCCTGCGGCAGAGCGCACGCGCGGAGGAGCAGTGGCTCGCCCGGAGCTCCACCAGAGTGCTGTCAGCGGCCCCTTCCAAAGACAGGACAGAGACTCCTGCTGGGGTGGGACGGGCCCTCTAGGTCCTTCCCCTCCCACACACACCCTTTCACCACCACCACCACCACTGGCCCAACCATGGCCATGCTGCCCTCTTAGGAGTGCTCTCATGGGTCCGCCTAAAGGGAGAGAGGATGTGACACAGGCTGCCTCCATGGGGACCAGCTACAAGGGATCCTAGCTCTAAGGGCTCACGGCTCCACCCAACCATTTCAAAGAGCAGGTGATGCCACCAAACTGCAGTCAAGTACCAGGGCCTGTGACCTTGCCCTCTGTTACCAGAATCCCCAACCCAGACAGCAAACACTCACTCTCCCTTCCTGCCCCTTCCTGCTGCTGAGATGCCTGCCTTGGAAGCCACCCTACAGCTGGGGAGGGGTGGGCAGGGAGAGCAGCCCCAAGGCCTCTTCTTGGGGACTGAGGATGTGGCCCAGGACGTTTTCCATGCAAACGCCTCCCCTCGCACCAGCCCTTACGGTTTTCAGACTCACCAAGTTCATTCCCACATCTACTTTGGAACACCCCCCCCCTGCCCCCATCAGTCATTCTGCTCAGTCTCAACTGGGAAGATGCCCTCCTCACAGAGGCCCTCCTTGACTGACCATCAGTCCAGCAGCTGGGGGCGGGGCTGAAATGCAGGGAAATACCCCAGGTTAAGAGTGCTAGTGACAGTTTTGGGACACCTTGCCTTTCACTCACTCTGTTTTTTGGCAGAAGACATGTAAAGAGCAGTAAGAAGCAAGACAATGAGCAGAATGTACTGGGCACACGGGTCCTCAGATCCCCCAGCACCTGGCTCATCATGTCTGCCCTTGCTAAGGTCACCAGATTCAGAAAGAAGGAAAAATTCAGGAGACCCAGTTAAATTAGAATGCAATATGTTTTTTGGAATAAGTATGTCCCACATGTTACATGTAATGTACTACAAATGTATTTGTGGTTTATCTGAAATTTAAGTCTAACTGGGTGTCCTGTATTTTATCTGGCATTCCTACCCTTGTCCTGTGTGGGGAGGACAGGAGAGGGGCTGCCTGGCTGCCACAGCCCTCCCGGGGCAGCTCCCCTGCCCGCTGCAGGCTGGAACACCCTGGTAACTCCTACGCGGCACGCCCTTCAGGCGGAGGCCTTGACCTCGGGCTGCAGAGAACACTGAAGGCACAAGTGATGGAGGCCCTAGTCCTAAGGTCGTGTAAGATGCAAACTCACAAAATTCATTCATTCTTTTTTTTTAATATATTTTATTGATTATGCTGTTATGTTGTCCCATCCCCCCCCCTTATTCCCCTCTGCCCTGCCCACTCCTTCCCACACACATTCCCCCCTTTAGTTCATGTCCATGGGTTGTACATATAAGTTCTATAGCTTCTACATTTCGTATATTATTCTTACCCTCCCCCTGTCTATTTTCTACCATTTATGCTACTTATTCTCTGCACCTTTTCCCCCTCTCTCTCCTTCCTACTCCCCCGCTGATAACCCTCCATGTGATCTCCATTTCTGTGATTCTGTTCCTGTTCTAGTTGATTGCTTAGTTTTTGTTTTTGTTTAAGTTCAGTTGTTAATAACTGTGAGTTCGTTGTCATTTTACTGTTCATATTTTTTTATCTTCTTTTTCTTAGACAAATCCCTTTAACATTTCATATAATAAGGGCTTGGTGATGATGAACTCCTTTAACTTGACCTTATCTGGGAAGCACTTTATGTGCCCTTCCATTCTAAATGAAAGCTTTGCTGGATAGAGCAATCTGGGATGTAGGTCCTTGCCTTTCATGACTTGGAATACTTCTTCCCAGCCCCTTCTTGCCTGTAAGGTCTCTTTTGAGAAATCAGCTGGATCTTATAGGAACTCCTTTGTAGGTGACTGTCTCCTTTTCTCTTGCTGCTTTTAAGATTCTCTCCTTCTCTTTAATCGCAAGTAATGTAAATACAACAGCTTTATCGAGTTCCTTCCACGTGCCCAATGCCGGGCAATGCTGGAGATACAACATTGAACACAACAGGCACTGCCTCTTTCTCCCAGGCGTGCGGCGCCAGCACATAGAAACAGATGTGAGGGTCAGGGAAGGCTTCTGGGGCGTGTGCACAGAATCACAGAGCGACTGGATGACAGGGGTTAACCTGGCAAAGGGACAGCAGGGAGTGGGCAGCGGTGTTCCCGGCCAGAGAAACAGCAGAAGGAGCAAGAGCTCGCTGTGCTAAAGGAGGCGGGCGAGGCCTGACGAGTGCACCCTGGGTCACCTCGCAGGCCACCACCTGCGTCAGCACGCTGCCCCAGCTGGGGAGGCAGCCTTGCCTTGGCAAGTAACTGAAAGACACATACCCTGACCAGTATACAGAGGGCTGAGGAGCTTGCTCCACCTTCCTCGAAAAGAAAACTAGTCTGAATGGGAAAGTGCATGGCTACTTCGATGAGCTTAAAATGAAACTACAATCACTCAGGGAAAAAACCTATCTTCCAGCTCCAGAGGGAGCAGAGTGGGCCAGACCACAGCAGCCCGGCAGGAGCAGCCAGAGTGTCCGGCAGAGCAGCAGTGATGGCGGCAGGAGAGGCGGACAGGCAGCGAGGCAGGGCATTGCACACAAAGCTTCCTGAGCCACCAGTGAAGATAGTGAGTCACCTGGGACCTCCGAGGGGATTGGGCTGAGGGAAATGAAAGGCTGTGTGTCCCGAGCCGACCCTGAGTCTGGTCTGGCCTGGGAAAACAAGACAGACAGGTGTGGCCTACCTGCCCGTGAGCCAAAATAACGCTGCAGGATAGCTGGAGAAGCAACAAGAATTGGGACAGCCGGGGGACCCCAAGGGAATAGGACGTGAGAGGGATGAGCAGTGGGGGACCAGCCTGGTACAGGAGGTAGTGGGACAGCACTGGGCCCCCAAGGTGGGAGGCAATGAAGGGGTGGCCTTTCCCAAATTCCCAGCACAGCTGGGGGGCGTGGTCAGAAGGAAGTTGGTTTCTCTTCCTTCCATCCCTTTCTTCCTTCCTCCCTTCCTTCCTCAATTCTGTTCTTTCTTTCAACAAATGTTTACTGCCCACTTCCTTGTGTGGGGCACTGTTCTAGGCCCCAGGGAGACAGTGATTGGAAAGCCAGACAAGGTCCCTGCTTTCAGGTAACTTATGCAAAGTGGGGAGATTAGGAAGGAAATGAACAAACAACATATACACACTCACATGCAAATGCACACACACACAGAAACCTAACCACATGTCGCAACAAGTGCAAGAAGAAAATAAAGCAGGAGAAAGGGCTGGAGCATCATGGGAGGGGAGCTTATTTTGGGGGGTGCTAGGGAAGGCTCCTCTCTGCAGAGAGAGGAATCAGGGTGCAGTCAGGTGAAGACCTAGGGGAGGGCAATTCCAGCGAGGGAAGATGATGGAAGGGCGAGGTCCTGGGAGTAGGGACATACGTGTCCCTGCCCCCAACACGCCTCTCTCCCGACCCAGGAGAAGTGAGCAGGGAGAGCCGGAACATAAACAAGTCATTAGAGAGGGCAGAGGTTGGGCACGTGAGGTGTGGAATGGGGACACCACCAGTGGTTCCTGCAGCACCTGAGTGTCCATAAGCCTGCCATTGGGGCTGTGTCTGACAGCGACCATGTTCCACCACGCTCTGCAGAGTCTGGACGCTGGGTCACGGTCAGCAGGGCGCTGCCAGGCTTGTCCAGCCCAGAGGCTTTGGCCTGCGGCTGGTGGAGTTGGCCTGAGCAGGAGGCACCAGCCCAGCATCACACTCGCCGAGCCGGCTGTCCCCTCCGGGAAGGAAATCATGAGGAGGTTGTGTCCCAGTCCATCCTTGATCCCCACCTCCCTGCTTTCCTCCCTGAGTCAGTCAGCCAATCAGCAACCATCACAGACCTGCTACGTGTGTGCTATCTGCGTTGTGGAGAGCGACAGACACCCCTGGGAGCAGGACTGTGCAGCCTGGGGTGAGGTGGTGGCCATCACCTTGGGCGGTGTCAGCAGAGGCTGGAGAGGGAGGGGGCGGAGCTGCTGATATTGCTAGACATCTAATCACCTCCACAAACCAGTCATAAATGGCGTGACAGGGACTTCTGCCCTTGGTTCAAAGCTTATGACAGCTCTGAGTTCTCATCTTGGGTCCTAAAGCCATTCCAGCTCTTGGGCTGGTTCGCAGCCAAGTCTCCTATGCCAGGGCAGCAGCGAGGAAGTGGTAGCCACTCTAAGCCAAAAGTGCAGGCGACCAAGCTACAGCCCGGAGGATGCCCCGCGTGGGAGATGGGCGAAGGGACAGGCCGTGTTCCCCAGCTGTAGCGCTGTGGCTGCACTCAGAGCAGGACCCCAGCTGAACACAGAGGAGCAGAAAGGAGTGGTCACATGAGGCACTGTCCCTGATGAGGGCATAATCCCGGTGACTTCTGAGGTTGCCTCGAGTCAGCAGCACCCTTTTCCTGAGTCAGAGGTTTTGCTCACCCTGCTCTGCTCCTCCCCTATCTCCATCCCATCTACCACTCTAGACCTTGGCCATCGCCTCCGGTCTCAAGGGTGGTCCGTGCTGAGAACAGGTTAGATCTGAAGGCACCTTGACCTTAGCTCAGAAGCTCCCACACTCAAGAAGCCACCCTCCCAGCCAGCAGGAGAACATAAGAGGTGAGCTGGTGCCAGGGAGAGACACCGCTCAGCTGGTCCCCAAGGGGCTGGTCCCTGGATCAGGGCCAGAGCTGGGTCTTCCTGCCCTTAACATTGACGGGTAGCTCAGGTATTCTGGGTGGGCTCAGTTCCAGGCCTCACCCCAAAGACCCAGGTCCCAAAAGTGGTCCCCAGGGCCTGTGCCGGTCGGAAGGCAGTACTGCCCAGGTGTTAACAAGCCGTCACCCATCCCCACACCCGTCGTCCATTGTGTGCTGAGTTGCCCTCGCAGTGTCAGGGGCAATGTCGGGTCCAGACAGCATGACTTCAGGTGCTCCCACTTATCTCAAAGAGTTTGCTCCCCTTCCACGGGCCTCTCTTCACCTGATAGATCCAAACCGGCATGCGTGCACACACCAGGGCTCAGTTCTGGCCGCCTCACTCCACTGCGAAGTCAGGCCCCGCGGCCCCTGCCTGTCTGGGCGGCTGCCGCACCAGCAAACACAAAGGCCCGCGCCAGTGAGCCCGGCTCCTAGGCTCAAGAGTTGTAGGGGATACCATCCAGCAGTATCCATCCCTGCTGCGGATGCTCGTCGAAACACGAGAAAGACACACACAGAGACAAACAACTTTCTGTGGGAGAATAGAGACAGCATGGCCACTCTCTCTAGTGGAGAACGCACTGTCTCCCTACCCAAGTAGGTTTTTGTTAAGAAAGCAGACTTAGTTTGTGGATTCACAGTCTGGAAGAAAGGATCAAAGGTGAATAGGTGACTTACAAAGATGCTAAGAGAACTCCTGCTGTGAATCTGGGCAGAGATTGGAGTTTTATCATATGAAAGGACTACAGGTTCCAAAGGTTTCCTGTCTGTGCCTTCAAATTCCAAGTTAATAACATCCTCCAGCAAACAGATCTCACAGGATCTTGCATATTCTATGTCCCAGGCCTGATTACCCCGGGGGTCAACCATCTCTGATCTGGGCTGCACCCTTTAGCTATTTCTGCAGGCAGGAGACAGAGGCAGTTAGGAGCCTTGAATTTCTCACATCTAAGAACAAAGACTCAGGCTTTGACAAAGCTGAGGGGGCAGGGGTTGATGTTGATCACCCCTTCATTTCCACAGCCCCGTGAATCTCTTCCCAGAGGCCTTTTCGTGATCATGCCTGTCTTAGGTTCATTCTCTTTCCTAGAGAATTGTTACCCGTCATTGGCTAACTGATCAAGCATTGAAGGCCAGGCACAGAACAGGCAGCGCTCATGCCAGGAAATAAGTTTTGTCTCCTTAGTGGCTCCTGGTCCGGAGGTCTCTCACTCAGCCTAAGTCATGGGGGGTTACAGCTTCCTGAGACCAGGCAGGGTGGTCCCCAACAGAGAGTGGCCCAGTGTTCTGTCTCCTGGCCTCCATGGCCTCCCCACAGTGCACAGGGGTGTGGGGTGTGGCCAGGTCAGCACCAGGCCTCCCTCAGAAGGTGGGACCCTCTGTAGAGCCCGACCCATCCAGGTTCCTCCAGGGACGGGCTTCTCCCCAGCTGCCCCTCAGAGGAGGTCTGCAAAGACAGAAGGGCCTCATCTCACCATTGTTTCCTTCTCCTCTGCTTGTGGGTCAACCCACCCATCCTGCTGTCCAGAGCGGGGGGTGACGGGAGGTGGTCTCTGACTGGCCACAGAAGTCCACTGCCACCTTTCCCTCAACATGGGACTCTCTGCCTCCAAAGCCCGCTCAAGAGGCTTTCCTAAAGCAAAGTGAATCACTCCCAGGTAAGGAAAGGACAAAATGCCATTTTCTCTCCTAGAAGCCCCTCTGACCCATCTGTGACATGCTGCAGGTGGAATCTGTTTATTGAAAGGCCCTGGGGGTGGGCAGAGGCCAGGCAGAGGGCTCCTCGGGGGTCTTGGGCATTCAGAGGGCTTGGCCAGGGCCTCAGACGTGTAGAGGTGAGGGGTGGGCCCCAAAGATGGATTTGCCTCCATGCTCTGGGCCCCAGGACGGAGGCCATCGGAGGCCCACAGGGCACCCCTCCAGCTCCAGCTGCCACTCAGCTGTCCTTCCCACTCTCCCTTCTCCGTGGGTCCCCAAGTTTCTGTCTCTGTTGCCACTGCAGGCTTGTGTTGACTCTCTCCGACTGTCTCTCTCTTTCACAGTTTCTCTCTCATGGTCTCACTCGCCTCGCTCCATCTGTCTTCCTGTTGGTGGAGGTTCCCTGCGCGTCCAGAGTGGGGGCAGACTCATTCACTTCCTGGCCCCTCTCCGAGAACAATGCGTAAGATACACTCAGGGCCTGGGAGGGCTTTAGGGCCAATTAGAGTCCCCAAGTTCCAAGCTGGGCCCCAGTGGGGTTGGTGGGGAAAGAGGGTCCCTGGCACCCAGCCAGGCCCCCTGAGCAGGAGAGAGATGGCGGTGCTGAGGCCACCAGAGGCCTGGGCAGCCCCCACAGCCCCTCACCACCGCCACATCTGCCCTCTGCAAAGGAGCCTGGAATTCGTTCATTCCAGTCTGGCCCTCAGCAAACCTGCCATGTCCGTGGGTGGCCGGGGCTGCACCAGGCCCTGGAGAGGTGCGTGTGAAGGGGCCCAGTTTCTGCCGTCCTACAGCTCCGTGGAAAGACAGGTGCGCAGGTCACTACAGCCCTCCTCACTGGACACCGTGCCAAACACCACGCACGGGCTTTGGGGTCAGAAAGGTAAGGCCAGCCCTTGAAGGACGTTGGATGATGACCAAGTATGGGGTGGGGGGGCGTTCCCGGAAGAAGGGATGAAAGGGAAGGCTCAGGGGCCCCAAGAGGTCAGGGTCAGCTGGCCACCCTGGTGGGGCCAGCTTCAGCAGAACACGGATGTCGAGTAAGGACAGCATCAAAACATGTGTCATTTTCTCTCTTAGCCCTTTTATGAAAGAAATAATATTTTTACTACAAAAGAAAAGAAAGACTATTTGGAATAAGGTATTGTAACCCAGAAAGGACAGCTGCAGCCCAGCTGCTGGAGGCTGATTATTTTTGTACACTGCACACTTCTTGTTTTCGTCCCTTCACTGCTGACTCTTGAGCACTTTATCAGGGGCCCGGCCCACCCGGGACTGATCGAAGGACAGTGGCGGTAGGGCGAGGGCCGGGTGCGTGCAGGAGGCAAGGGCCACCCCAAGAAGGACTTTGGGCTTTACGCTCAAGAATGGGGACTTTGTCCTCCAGGTGAGGACGAGCCAGGGAAGGGTTTTGAATGATTCAATGCTGTCATCAGATGCACACCTCAGGACAAGCATCCATTCTCAGCTCCATGCTGGACAGACTGGAGGGAGCAGAGCCCAAAGGGGCCAGAGGGCGTCGAGGGTCTGTAGTAAGCTGGGGTCAGTGGCAGCAGGACTGGGGCAGGGGAGCGAGGCAGGGCTGAGCAAGGAGTGGCCAGCATAGGAGCCTGATGTTCCTGAGACGAGAATCCAGTGGAATTGTTGGGGTCAAGGAGACGGGCTCCATTTCTTAAAAAAATGTTTTCTTATTAGTAACATATATTATGTATAATATAAATATGCATGTGCATATGACATCTGATGTACATGTAAGTCCTGAAGCATAATAACAAAATGAAGACCCCCAGACGCACGGCACGACGCTGCTCTGTCTAGCTGAGCCCCATCCGCCCCTCCCCTCCTCCTGCCCTGCCCGCACCCCCGTGTTTGCCATTCTCTTCTCTGTCTGAGAATAGTTTCTGTGTGTGCTGAGTGTCTCACACTGTTTAGTCTTTCTCGTTTTGGAGATTTAAAAGGGCACCCCCAGATGTGTACCTAAGAGAAATGAAACCATGTTCGAGCAAAGACTTACATGCAGACAACCTTAGACAAAGTGGCCCCAGATGGACACAACCCCAGGTCCGTCAGCCTGATGAGTGGGTAAACGAAAGTGGTGCGTCCACACAGTGGGAAGTTATTTGGCAACAAAAAGGGATGAAGTTCTGATACATTCCACAACATGGGTATGCTCCAAAGACA